>MU865022.1:20693-131352 GCA_033576145.1 Cladorrhinum samala | reverse complement strand
TTTTTTTTGTTATTTTTTTTTTGTTTTTTTTTTAAAACACAAATTATTTAAATTTCCCTTGCCTTTTTTAAAAAAAAATATATTTATTTATTTTTTTTAAAAAAAAAAAAAAAAAAAAAAAAAAAAAACATTTACAAAAGAAACCAAACAGTTCCCTCCATGCAACGCGACGATGATTAAACAAAAGAGACTGTAAGAGAGTGGTATATACTAGACCGATATAAGATAAACAAGAAAAAAGAGACATACCCAAAAAACCAAAAAAAAAGAAGGTCAAGGCGACGGCAACATGCTAGTCCCTCGACTGCCACGACTTATCGAGATGACGTTACCCCTCGACTCCAACCCAATATCCAGAAAATCCCAGCTGTAGGTCCGCTCAGTCTCCCTGCTCCGACGCCAAGGTATCTTGATGCTCATCTGGGTCCTCCTGACTTGACGATCTCGTTCATTCTTGGTTGTGGCGGCGGCGTGCTGCGCCGTCACGTCCATCCCCGGTTCCGCAAGCAGGCCAGCAATGCCAGACGTGGCCGGATTCATCTTGTTCCTGACGCACTTGCCTATGGTGCTTCGGTTCGTGTAAAAGAAGAGCACGCAGTTCCAGAAGCCCTGCAGCGACAGCAGCACGACGATCACCAAGTGCGAAGCGAATGAGGTTTCGCCCCGGAACACCTGGAGCATGCGGAAAGTGCTCACAGGCACCCAGGTGACGAGGACAATAAAGGCAAACAGGCCGGACGTCTGCAGATATGAGCTTTTAACCTGGTCATGGATGATAAAGTAGCTCATCGCTTTTTGCAGCGCACCCCGGTGTTGGTCTCTAGACGGTCTCGGCGTCGGAGGTATGGGGGCCGGGCGTGGATTCATTCCAAATCCTTTCATTCGACCTCCAGAGCTTTGCTCGAAGCTACTGAGGGAGGGATTCCTCGTCTCTTGAATCACAGGAAGGAGCTTGTGGGGGCTCGGTTGGCTAATACACGCCATGGAAGCCGCGGTTTCAACCGAGGTAAGAGGGAGGATAGCGTCTGGTGACTCAGATGCCGAGTGTAAATTTCCAAAAAGTCCACCAGGAAACGGTGACAACGGCCAGTCGCTGAGGGAGAGAAATGACCTCTGAAGACTGTTAGCTTCGGCAAGAGACTTTGTGTATGGTAAGAATTATGTATGTACTGTACCTACCCGGTCACCTCCTGTCGAGTCCTGCCCGCTAGTCGATGGTCGGGTGGAGATGCTGTGGTGGATGCTCTCGCTGAATGAGAGACGACGAAGTCTGTTGCGGGACCGAAAAACGTGGATACCGATGCCAGTGTATATTAGGAGAGAGCCGGAAATGCAAAACCAGACTGGAATGAAGAAGCTAAAAATTCGAAGGTCATTGTCCCTCGGCCTGACCCAGCACCAGTTCTGTGGGAAGAAGGTTTTTGTGAGCAGGACATCCGGGCCCATGTATCTCGGGAGTGTTCTTACCCCAGCGTTCCCATAAGCACCGGTAACAAGGAGTGCGATTGCCGAAGCAGAGGGGCCCCCGAAGCAGATCAGGCAGTTGAGCCACCACCTTTTCTTGAAGTAATTGGGGTCTTGGCCTTTGGTAATAACGACCAGGACGTTGAAGGTCATGGCAAATGACCACCAAGGATCAGACTGCGTAAACCTGCTACTTGTTAGCAGACGCCCGACTAGTTGAACAATGTATCACCTACGTCTGTAGAATGAACGCCTGGGCCTGGCATAGAGCATCAGATTGGCCGGCGCTTGACATGTGAATCCCGGCCCGTCCTATGATGGCTCCGGCCGCGCCGAAAACGTTGGCAACGCACGAGCAAACGATGAAGCAGTTTGGGGAAGTGCGTAGTGGTTTGCTCAGGCCGAAGGCCAGGAATACCAATGCCACTGAAAATAGTGAAAGGCAGCCCAAGGCTCGCTCGACAAGGGCAATTACATCAGTCTCGCTCCGGGTCAAGACCCAATCGTTGTTTTTGAAGTCCTCTTTTGCGGCCATTAAGGAGCCCATGTTGGATCAAAAAGCTTACAACACAGGCGTACAACAGCCGAGACAGACCCTCGTCGATGCGTTACCGACAGCTGGCCGTCTGAGAGCCTTGACTCATGTCGTTTCCGGCGATGTGGTTGTGTCAGGTCCGGCCTGTAATTGAATGGTGGCAATGAAAAAAGAAGAAAAAAAAAAAAAAAAAAAAGGAGAAAGAAAAACACAAGGAGAGGACGAGTCAACAACTCGTAACAAAAATGAGATGTTTGACAATATGCGCTCAACAAACCACCTCCAACATTTTGATCAATATTACCCTCCAACGAGAGGTAGGAATTTGTATGTTTTTATCAAGTGGTGCGGTTCAGGGTGGATATATTTGCCCTTGCTTGGATCCAGTTGTATGCCAATTCGTGGCACATCAACTTGAATGTTCGCCACAATCCAGGGGGCTCTACTGAAAAGTGTGGTGTCGCGGCGGCGTGGCTGGTATGTGCGAAGGTAGATGTTTTCGTATGGGCTGCAATGATTTTTTGGGCATGAGTGCACAGAATCTGCCATGGTCGGAGGACAAATCAAATCCTTCGATAGCTCTGTGTTGCATTCAGCACCTTGCCGTGTAACATTTGATGTGCTTGAAGTTGATGACAAGTATTGATGTTTTTGGCATTCTTTTTTTGACATCTGGCCCGAGAAAAATGATAGATCAAATGATTCTCAGTCGATCATGTGAAAAATAGACCGTACGTACCTGGATTTGTGGATTTCATCAATATCGACAGCGGCATTGTGAAGCAAGTGTGTGGCACAGACCTAGCGGTTGGGGAAGCGCTTACGGAGTATCTGGGTGGACTTTGAAGACCAGACCAGACACTACCCATGGTTGAGTGTCCATTTTTGGTTCTCGCTACTTGCCACTGCAGGTCCAACAGGAATGATCGATTGCGTGATGCACTTAGGGAGTGGAGATAAGATTGGGCAACAAGAATTGCTCGCCTTGAATTCTTGCTTGGTTGAAGGAAGGAACCCCCCAAGCCGGGGAAACATGGACTGTCCCTCCTGGCCAGCGTCTCTTTCCGACTGGACTTGTCAAGTCGTGGGGCGGGGGACGTCTCACAAATCTCCACAGATAATTATCTGGACATTACCTGGGAGGGCAGACATCTGCCGTGTACCCCACGACGTAGCTGGTTATGTGACACTAACCGTAAGCTCACCCTGGAATTGCCAAGACCTCGACGCTGGAAATGGGCCCAGCGCAGACGATCTGCACGCTTTTTATAGCATATAGCTCGGAGTACACAATCATCTGTGAGACGTCAAGGAAGCCGAGCGATTTGGCGGGATGCAGCTCGGACGCGATGCCGACCCGGTCCACTGGTAACAGCAAGCACCTGTTTATGGTTGACATGTTTGTTTCTACGACGGATAAGGCACAGACTGTGTGGTGGCTCCAGGCCCCTCTTCAACAACGCGGACAATATCAAATCCACGGCTAGAATGGAAGGCAGCTGAGGAGGACGTGATGCTTCTTCAGGGGGGTTTCCAACTGTTCCCGAGTACTCCGAGCATTCCCAACCATCCTCTATTTCAAGAAACCTTTGGCAATAATTAAATTAATTCCAAAGTCATTGCCGCGAATCCCGGCTCAAGCGTTCCAAAAATTTTGAATCCACAACCACCTGAACACCAACAGACCGGATAGTTGATAAGCGAGCGCAACATCATGAGTGTCCAAACATACTGGTCATACCCGATATAGCATCTGACATCACACAAAAGTAAATGGAAGCTCCAGTTTAAAGAAGGAAAAAAAAAAAAATTTACCGGGTGGATCTGGTCTGCCGGATAAATGTCGAGATTTCCATGCAGCTCAGGGGCACAGCACAGCGCCAAAAGATTCAATGATCGTGACATCACCGAAGGGGAAATGTGAGTGGTTTGATATATTAATTAGAATGCTGACAGGATATATTAGGATCAAGATATGAATAAATATGAGCCAGATGGGTAGGTAGCTGCCGAAAAAATGGGCACCACTTGCCGGGGTCCGAAAAAGCTTCATACCTACCTTACGTGCCACAGGAATCCAAGCAGGCTTGAGAAGTTGTTAATGCCCAACTGTCGTGACACAATACCAGATAAACTAGATACGATTCAGAACTCACTGATATGAGATAAATATTGGGTCATACCGAGCAAGTACTTAAAAGCGGACAAGTGAAGCATATAGAAGCTTGAACCGACAGGCGCACACTGTGAGACGATCAAATGATCAACTGAAGGCTATTGCCGATATCTCCTGCCTTTTAATACCAGTATAATCTGGATTCAACTTTCGCTTTGGTTCATCAATGCAAACAACTACGGTAACCGTACAGCACATCCTAAATTTTAGTATCACCAGGAAAAGGCCAAAAGAAGATGCGCTTGCTGCTAAGCTAGGCATACTTCCCACAGGCAACCCAACGCAAAAGAATTACAGCCTACCTACCAACCCCACTGAAGGCTTGTCCACTCCTTGACAATCGGCGTCAGTGGGAACACGATCGAGTCACCGTAATTCTTATCCATCTCGACCTCGAGGGTGAACCGGACGCGGCAGTACCGGCTATCGCTGAAGAAGTAGTACTCGTCCGGCCTGCCGGGCACAGGGGTGACCACGGCGTCGATAGAATCGAAGCCGATGGCGCTGAGGCTGATGACGAACTAGTCGTCGATCCACGCGCGGGTCCGCAAGTGATCTCGCCCGGCTCCGTCGCGAATTCGAACCTGTATAGCAGAGGAACCACTAGCCGCTAAAGAGGTAGACCTGGCCCGGCCGGTCCTGAGCGAGCACCGCGGCGTCGATGGTGGTGATTTGCGCCGCGCCGAGCGCCGGCTGCTGATAGAAGAAATTCGCCGAGGGACCGCCCGAGATTACCTCTCTTTTCCTGGTGGGAGGCCGGGGTGAACTGGACCTGGGCGTATTGATCGCCGTGGAGGAAGCAGGCGCCATTGGGATGGTCAGGCACTGGGATGACGGCACAAGGCATAATTAAATTGATGAGCCGGGGTCGAATTAGTTTTTTCGTTTTTTTTTTTTGTGAAATCTCAAGGTGTGAGATTTGAAATCTCTCCCTTGTGTTTCTTTAGGAGATGAAACATGGCAAGGCGAAGTTGCTAATTTTTAGTGATATTTTGTTTTGGGCCTCTGTGAAATGAAGGCTTTCTGCCAGTGGCAAGATGGAGTACTTACATCTTTAAAAAAAAAAAAAAAATTATGCTTCAAGGTTTCCATAGTTACTTACCAAGAGAGCTCCCGGTCAAGACTCGTTCAAGAAACTCGGCCCCCCTCCCCTTTACGCAAACTCAGGCACATTCCTACTTAGGTAACTTACCTTGCCTACCACGATTAGTTTGCCACTGGAGAAACATCCTAGCCGCCAGTGCTTGAATCCCTATTAAGCATCGAGTTACAAAATGGTCTCATTATACGCATCTCAGCCAACTTGAAGAATATGCAATAAATAAAAAGCCAGATGATTCTCATGAAATGAATACAAACTCCAGTCCGCCCCCTTCTGACGGCCCGGGTACCTTACCTTCACAAATAAACCAGGGTCCCTTCCCCCTCCTCGCACGATCCAGAACTTTGAAATGAAGTCCCCTCCATCGAGCACCTAAATACCTAATTACCTTTACCTTGTGGGGGGGGGGGGTTTTTTTTTCCACCATCACTATTCCGGGCCTAGCATGTCAAGCCTCACCCCTCTAGTTCCAAGCTGAAAATGCAAGGTTTCTTTTTAGAATACTAGGGTTAATAAGTTATCGACCCTACGAGGAAGGGCCTAGACCCCCCCGGAAAGATCGGCACAGGGATCAATTAATTCCTTGACCAAAGTGGGCACCCTAGCCATCAGCTCAGCTCACTTCGTGTCGGACGCTCATGATGATGGCCTAGATTTCCCATTTCTTGGGCCCCGGCCAGATCCAAGGGAAAGCAAGACATTTCATGTTTTTGCGGATTTAGCTGCCATGGAGATCCTGCTCCCATTTTGAGTGCACTCTAGCCGGAGCTACTTGAATTTCAATAATTTGAATAAAATTAAAAAAATTAATAAACTTTTTTTTAATCTGTTCACGATGAAATTATCAAGTTCCAAACCATTTATACAACACAAGGATAATGTTCACAGAGCCCTCCGCAGCGGTACGCCGCTCAGAAACAATTTTGTAACGAGGCGATGAACTTGATTTATCATTATCATCGTAGAATTAAGAATAAAAATATGTAAAAAAGAGGACAAATGAAAAAGAATATATCCTTTTGAATCCCATTGAGGTGGGATACCTGCCCAAGAAACCAATTTCCAAAATCCTACGAAGTGAGTAATAAGTAGAAACAGCCAAAGAAACGAATTGATGCCCGGAACTCCAACCCAATATTAACGTACTGACCTTGTGTAGCATGCCCCAGGAGTAACAACAGGAGCCGAAGTTGTCAAACAAATACCGATCCCGTTATTCTCGTAAACTCGGAAACTGTATGTAACCATAATCTCCTGACCATATCTTTTTCTCTCAGCTCTTTCAGCACCGCCACAGTCCCGTTCCCTGATTGTCCGTTTCCTTCATGACCAATCAGGTACACTCCGCTCCCTTCCTCTCCGTCTGTTCCCCGCGCGACGGTGATCTGCTCTCCGGCCTCTGACTCGATCCCTACACCGGCCGTCAATTTCACATTCCCCCCTCTCTTTGCTGGATATCTCGCGCTCGTGGCTATGAATAATTGCCGCTCGCCAGCTTCAATTATCGAGATTGGGGGCGAACTGGGCCGCTGTGGGGTTGAAACTGGCTTGAGGAACACGGAGCGGACGAGCATAAGCGGAGATGTTTTCGGTGACTTTTTCTGTGGGGCTTCCGCCGGGGTGTTGTTGCTCGTGGCAGGCAAAAACGGCGAGGGGAACGAGTGGATAAATGTTACATCTGGGGCCTCGAAAGCTAGAGACTCGAGCGCAAGAGTCATGATTGCGAAGGACTGTTGGGAGAGGAGAGTTTTGGGGGCCGACGGGATACTGTGCGAGTGCAGCGCCGAAGCGTTATTGGCCTTTGAGGAATGATTGTTGAAGACGGTGACGACTCGCCTTAGGGAGGTGGCGCGCTGCAGAAGCGGGAGAAGATTGGAGATGAAGCGGATCCGGGAGTAGTAGGTCACTGCGGTGTGGTAGTGGAGGGACTCAGCAGTGTCTGTGCGGCCGAATGAGTAAATTGCATCTTGGGAGAGAGTCCGGGATCTTACCAATTCCCGTGACGGCAGTTCCTGAAGTCAGAAAGAGCAAGTTAATGAGGGACTCCCTTGACTGGATGTCCAGACAGACATTGTCGACGTTACGGAGCAGGGATATGTCGGCTTTGATGAAATTATACTGCCCGCCGGGATTAAGTGATTCAAGCTCTATCGTGATTCTCGCAGCGGCCTCGTCTGAACGGCCAACAAAGTATATGCGTGGTTGAGATGCGTGCTTCGCAAACTCCTTCATGGTTGCTTCCCCGATGCCGCTCGTCCCGCCCACAAAGACCGCAACCAACCCCGGCGCTAGGGTATTGATACGTGCATTGGACGCTTGCATTTGCTGAAGGGATACCATGGTGGGTTGACTTTTGGGAAATTTGTTGTTTCTGTCAAGGGAGAGAATACCTGTAGGGCTGACAGAGCCAGTCGGTCCGAAGAAGTGAGTTCTCTTGACTTTGAGTGGTTAACAACGAAGACGGGGAGGAAGCGATCAGAGGTAGCCAGGGGGGTGGGGGAGAGGGGGAGGTTCCTTTTTGATCTCTTGCAAGCGGCATTGTACAGTACGAGCCCAATATATGGTGAAACCGCGTTTCCCATTCGAAAAATAGCCAGGCCATAGTGCATCGCATCATGCAATGTTTTGCTTCTCCTGAGGACCGGGATGCGCTTGTTTAAGAGTTATTTACAGGTGATCGTTTCCTCTTCCAGCGCGGGCTGTCGTGGGAGTTCTCCACCAACCCGCGGTTTCCCAGACGGCCCAACTCGGGACGATAGCCGGCAGCCACTTGGAATCGACAAGCATTGTCCCCGAGGTCCCATCAAGATGCTGACGCGCCAATGAGGCTCCCTGAAGGATATTCGCAATAAGATCTTGGACCCAGATGCAATATCCCCTGGTTTCTCTAGGAATCCGACATGTCAGATTTCGAGTGTTATGTAGTGCAGCCACATCGCTGGTAGTCGTCTGATGCGCTCCGCTCGGACAAGTCTTAACTCCTTGGAGCAGCAGTGCCGGCTGGACGATTGGATTTACGGCGGCTGGTGATCCGAAGAAAGGACGGTCGAGGTATGGATCGACCGAACATGGTGGGATGTCGGTATAAGTGTTGGTCTTGAGGGTTCTCGAGGCCGCATGTCGGTGATCGGTTCAGCGGCTGGTGATTGGCCATTGCAGGAAAGTTGGTGGTGATCAGCATCCTCCCGGTCCCCATGTCTCACCGTCCAACAACCCAAGGATGACCAACGACATGGAAAGTGCCGATCTTCAGCAGAGTTGTAAATGGATGAACTCGCACTGGATTGACCGCTGCTTCACGGCCTGCAACTTGCATCTTGACTTTGACGGGCGCTGCTCGTGCCGCTTTTGCTCCTGCCCATGTGCCGTGTGGGGGTCGGTTGTAGATCTTTCGGAGTATTTCGGTGCGACTAGCCTCTTGTGACCGGGCCCACCTCGGTGCCATGGCCAGTCAGAAAAAGCTTGACTGTGTAAGAACCCTGAAGAAGGGTGCCATTTGGGTCCGGGCCGCTGGGGATTGACCATTGTGTGGCCTTGGCGTTCTCATGCCCATGGGTGCAAGAACGAACAAATTGTTGAAACTGGGAGGTCGATGTCTGCTCCTGCCCCGCGCCCACAGACTACCTTACTGTGCACCTGCCTGTTGAATGACACCAGCCAAGACCAGGGGGGAATGGGGCCAGAGTGGAGCATCAGTGGAGCTGTCACTTGCAGGATGCAGGATGCCGCTTTCTGTCCGTTCTCCCCTTTCTCAGACCAGAAACAGATGTCGCCGCGTCTCGAATTCTCAACACGATCATGACTCTCGTCATACTTGAACATGAACAAAATTAAACTGTTATAGTCATGAATATCACAACATTCGGTGCCGATGCCTTGACCGCAATCTCTCTCTTTCTGAGGGAGATGTTAACCTACCGATCCATGGCGGTCAACCACCGAGCTCGGAGTTAGCACATGGAAGAATCCACTCGGAGTATTTCACTCCCTGTCACTCCCTCTGGTACACACACACTTCACACCTCCGCATTGTCGCGCCCCTCAAGGATGATGGAAGATCGGGGTGAGATCAGCCTTCGCGAACGTTGGCTATACGCCGCCTCCAAAGTTCCGCTTGTTGTGGCAAGGTGATTCTCGTTATATAAAACACCAACATCGTTGTTGCCCGTCCACTGGGCAGACATCAGAAAAGCATGAGACTGTCCTCCTGACAAAATCGTCAGATTTGTATTCACTTATTTAATTTTTAATTTGTATATACCTACCGACGTATGCACAATTTGTACCGCGCTGGTGCAGGTACAAAGTATTCTTAATCACCCAAGAACAAACATCAACGCTCAGAGACACCTGTTCAGCCGCAACTTACCCAAGATGGAGGCCAACGTCCCAATTGCGATCATCGGCATGAGCTGCCGCTTCGCCGGAGATGTCGACAGCCCAGAGAGGTTATGGGATCTCCTGGCAGAGGGCCGGAGTGCCTGGTCCAAAATCCCCAAGGAGCGGTTCAACATTGATGGTTTCCACCATCCTAATTTTGAGAAGCTGAATGGCGTAAGTTTCTCTCACTAGTTATGGCGGAATTTGCCGAGGAGAACTAACGTTCCCGCCCTTTAGACAAACGTCGCCGGAGGACATTTCTTGAATGAAGATGTCGGCTTGTTTGATGCCCACTTCTTTAACCTACCAGCAGAGACGGCAGCAGTAAGTTGATCAGCGGGAATCACTTGGCTTCGAATTCATCTAACTCAGCACGACCGTAGGCCCTTGATCCTCAACTCAGACTTCAACTCGAATCCACATACGAGGCACTCGAGAGTGGTAAGCAAGCACATCTTGAAATCTCTGTCTGCCTTCTCTTCGTCCTAACTAACGCCCATTACCCCAACCAACAGCTGGTCTCAGTCTCCAAGATGTTGCAGGCTCCAACACATCGGTTTTTGCCGGCTCCTTCTTCAGAGACTACCACGAGAGTCTTATTCGAGATCCAGATGTACTGCCTCGCTTCCTCCTGATAGGAACCGGGGCAGCCATGGCTTCCAACCGCCTCTCTCACTTCTTCGATCTTAGGGGACCAAGCATGTCTGTCGATACCGGCTGCTCGACAACGCTCACAGCTCTCCACCAGGGATGCCAGAGTCTTCGGACAGGCGAGTCTAGCATGTCCATCGTCGGAGGAACAAACATCATGTTCAACCCAGACATGTTCATGACCATGTCTTCCATGACGTAAGTGCCTGGTTCCGCTCAAGAATCTGCTCGCTCGTTCGCTGGCTAACAATGTTTTCAGGCTTCTTGGCAAAGACGGCAAGTCGTTTGCCTTTGACAGTCGAGCAAATGGTTATGGCCGTGGTGAAGGATCTGCCACGGTCGTTCTCAAGAGGCTGGACGACGCGCTTCGAGATGGTGACCCTATTCGCGCCATCATCAGAGAGAGCGGTGTCAATCAGGATGGCAAGACCGAGACCATCACAACACCCAGCGGCGAAGCGCAAGAGGCGCTCATCCGAGCCTGCTACCAGAGGGCAGGGCTCGATCCAGCACACACAACATACTTTGAGGCGCATGGTACAGGCACGCCTACCGGAGACCCTATAGAAGCCGGGGCAATTGGATCCGTCTTCAGCCATGGAAGAGCCAGCGATGAGCCGCTGCGAGTCGGGTCAGTCAAGACGAACATTGGGCACACTGAGACGGCAAGCGGCGTGGCAGCAATCATCAAGGTGGCGTTGGCGTTGGAGAAGGGTCAGATCCCGCCAAGCATCAACTTTGAGAAGCCCAATGAAAAGTTGAAGTTGGACGAGTGGAAGTTAAAGGTCAATATAATCACAACGCACCCTGAATGCCACTGACACGAATTGCTAACTTTTGGTGGTCCATCTACCTACAGATTCCCACCGAGCTTGAGTCATGGCCTGGAAAGGAGGGAGTCAGGCGAGCATCCATCAACAACTTTGGCTACGGAGGGGCCAACGCACATGTAATCATGGAGGACTTGGCTTCTTTCACTGCGTCCCGGGCAGCTGCGGCTTCGCGAGCCATGACAGCGACAAATGGGCTCAGCAACGGAAACGGCTATACCAACGGCTACCACCATGCCAATGGCGACTCGGACAATTGCTCGAGGCGCAGCAGCGATGCCATCGATTTTACGCGATCTCGCGTCTTCATCCTCAGCGGCAAGGACGAGAGGGCGACCAACGCCATGGTTGCCAACCTCAAGGAATATCTTCTCGGTGTGCAGACCCAAGACGAGAACACCTTCCTCGACAACCTTGCCTACACTCTTGTTCACCGCCGCACACGTTTTCCTTGGACATCGACGCTCGCCGGCGACAGCATCTCCAGCCTCGTCAGGACGATCGAAGCGGGCAAGGCAAAGGCCTGCAAGACAGGCGCGGCTCCCAGGTTGGGCTTTGTCTACACTGGTCAAGGTGCCCAATGGTGGGCTATGGGCCGCGAGCTGATCGAAATCTACCCTGTCTTTAAGGCCACGCTTCTGGATTGCGACAGGCACCTCAAGGCTCTCGGTGCAAAGTGGAGCATCATCGAGGAACTCAATCGTGACCAAAAGAGCTCCAGAGTCACTCAACTCGAGTACAGCGTCTCCGTGTGCGCAGCCGTGCAGATCGCGCTGACCAATCTCCTACGGGCCTGGGACATCATCCCCACGGCCATCACAAGCCACTCGAGTGGAGAGATTGCGGCCGCGTATGCGGCTGGTGCTCTCGACCTCGCATCAGCCATGACGATTGCTTATGCACGAGGAGGTACCCGGTCAAACGCTTCCAGCCAAGCTGCTGCACCATGCGGCGGCATGATGGCAGTAGGTCTCGGCGCAAAGGAGGTTCGAGCATATCTGTCTCGTGTCACCAAAGGCAAAGTGGTCATGGCGTGTGAGAACAGCCCGACAAGCACAACCCTTTCAGGAGACGTTTCCGGTCTCGACGAACTCGAGCCTATCCTGCATGGCGAGAACATCTTTGTGAGACGCCTCAAAGTTGACACGGCATGGCATTCGCACCACATGGAAGCGGTCGCCGGTGCCTACTACGCCGCGATGGACAACAAGGTTCGCCCCGCACAGTGTCACCTCAGCTACATCTTCTCGTCCCCATCGACGGGCGAGCGTGTTGAGAATGTCGATGAGATAAGTGACCCGGCCTACTGGGTCCGCAGTCTCACGGGCCCCGTGCAGTTTGTCGACTCGTTCCGCAACATGTGCTTCGAAGCACCCGGGAGCGATCCGGCAGTGGATATGGTGATCGAGGTGGGACCGCACGCAGCACTTGCTGGTCCCATCAGAGATATCATGGGCTTGCCCGAATTCAAAGGCGTCGACATTTCCTATGATAGCTGCCTAAAACGTCCACAGAATGCAATGGAGACGATACATTCACTGGTCAGCAATCTCGTCCACAAGGGGTATCCTGTTAACCTGGCGCCCATCAACTTTCCTTACGGCCGGGAAGGAGTCAAGGTTCTGCATGACCTCCCCAAGTACCCCTGGAACCATCAAACTCGACACTGGATCGAGCCGCGATTGAACAAGGCCCTTCGCGACCGCGCAGCACCACCTCACGATTTGCTGGGATCTCTGGTGCTTGGGGCCAATCTCGACGCACCATCCTGGAGGAACATCATTCGCGTTAGCGACATTCCTTGGGTTCGGGATCACGTTGTTCAAAACAACATCATATACCCTGCGGCTGGCTATATAGCCATGGCCATCGAAGGCATGTCGTGGAAGGCATCCAGGCAACGAGGCCAGGGCGCCATTCGGGGTTACAAGCTGCGCGACATTGACATCTCGGCGGCTCTTGTGGTCCCAGAGACGGCCGAGGGTATCGAATTGCAGCTTTCCCTTCGACCGTGCAGTGAAAAGGTCCTTGACATCAAAGGCTGGACGGAGTTCAGCGTCCAGTCCGTGACTTCGGACAACAAGTGGACAGAGCATTGCAAGGGCCTGATTTGGGTCGAGTACTCGTCAGCCAATGAGAATACCCTGGCCTTCCAGCCCACTCACAAGGCACAGACGGAGTCAAAATACCGGACCCGGATTAGCCCCAAGGACATATACGCTGGTCTCCAGTCCCGAGGCATATGTCACGGTCCCATCTTCCGCAACATCCAGAGCATTCGAGCGCGGCGCTTTAGCAACAAGTCTGTCACGTCCTTTATCGTGGCTGACTCTGAGGCAACCATGCCCAAACAGCATCAGCAGCCGCACGTTGTACACCCAACAACGCTTGATTCGGTTTTCCAGGCGGCATACACTGCTCTCCCCACAGCCGGCAACGGGTTTAACGACCCCAAGGTTCCAAGGACCATCAGTAAGATGTGGATCGCCCATGATATCAGCTCCCAAGCTGGTCACTCGTTCAAGGCGTTCAGCCACCTGAAGCACAATGACTCCCAGACCATGACCGCGGACCTTACAGTCCTTGATGGGACTCAGACTTCTTCTGGTGCCAACATGCCGGTTCTCACGATTGATGGTTTTGTGTATCAGTCCATTGACAATACCCCTGCCAAGGCAGAGGTTTCCTGGGAGCAGGATAAGTTTTCAGTTGCTGAGTGGGGCCCAGACATCACATTCATCAAAGATGCGTACCTGAAGCAGCAGCTTGGCAGCAAGATCTCTGCCAGGGAGTCCGAGATTCTGGTGGACCTCCGACAAGCCTGTCTTTATTTCATCTATGATGCACTCTCCGACCTGACTTCAGAGGACATCGCAAAGCTGGAGTGGCACCACAGGAAGTTTTACATCTGGATGAGGCTTCAGGTTGAGCTTGCCCGCGGCAACGAGCTGGCTCCAAACAGCAGCCAGTGGGTGCACGCGAGCCCGAAGGAGAAGATGGCTTTGTTTTGCAAGGTCTCGGCCGAGAGTACCAACGGCGAGATGGTATGCAAGCTTGGTCCGCTGATCGTGCCAATCCTGAGAGGCAAAATTACGCCCCTCGAGGTCATGTTGGAAAATGACTTGCTCAACAGGTACTACCAAGACGGACTCAAGTGGGGTCGTGCCAACTCAAAGCTTGCCGAGCACGTTAAAATGTACGCACACAAGAATCCCCGCGCAAAGATGCTTGAGATTGGAGCCGGAACTGGCGGCGCCACAAGTCACATCCTGAAGGGCCTCGGGACGAGCGAGGACGGAGAGGGCCCCAAGGTTGCGTCTTATGATTTTACCGATGTTTCAACTGGGTTCTTTGAGAAGGCCAAGGACAAGTTCGGGGACTGGAAGGATGTGGTCCGCTACAAGAAGCTCAACATCGAGGATGACCCATCAGAGCAAGGGTTCGAGGAAGGGAGCTACGATGTGATCATCGCTTGCCAGGTGCTGCATGCCACGAAGTCGATGAACAACACCATGGCAAATGTTAGGAAGCTTCTGAAGCCTGGCGGTAAGCTGTTCTTGATGGAGACGACTAAGGATCCCGTCGATCTGCAGTTTATATTTGGGTTCTTGCCGGGCTGGTGGCTGAGTAAGTCGTTGCAACTTCCGACTGATTGATTTGTCACTTGCTAACATCTTTGGTTGCTATAGGTGAGGAAGAGGACCGAAAGTTCAGTCCCTCTCTGACGGTGCCCATGTGGGATCATGTGCTTCACAGGACGGGCTTCCGCGGCATCGAAACCGAAGTTCGTGATTGCGACGACAATGATCTCTACGCCTTCAGCATCATGTCTTCGACCGCCATCACCGCTTCTCCAAAGTTTGATTTTGACATTGCCTTTGTCACTGCAAGCAATTCCACCCCGGCTGCCTGGCTGGACCAGCTTAAGGTGTCCGTAGGCCTCTTGACATGGACGATACCCACGGTCTACAATCTGAACTCTGTGCCGCCGGGCGAGAACAGAGTCTGCATCTTGATCGACGACCCCGATAGGCCCATCTTGTCGAGAGCAGATGCAGCCGAGTTTGAAGGCATCAAGACTCTCTGCACCAAATCTAGAGGCCTCTTGTGGCTGACCCATGGAGGTGCGGACGAGTGCCAGAAGCCGCTTGCAGGCCTCGTGCCTGGGTTTCTCCGCGCCCTCAGGCAAGAGTACTCTGGCAAGCGCCTAGGGACTCTTGATCTGGACCCTTCCAAGTCTCTGTGGGACTGTGAGAGTGTCAAGCCCATCACTGAGGTGTTCAGGGGCCTGTTTGACTATTCTGTGAATCATCCGGGAGACGATTACGAATTCTCGGAGAGAGGGGGCGTAATTCGGATCCCGAGATATATCAAGGACACCTCACGGAACAAGGCCGTTTTCCACCAAGGGGCAGCAAGTCCGACACCGGCGCTCGAGCCCTTCATGCAATCGGATCGACCTCTCCGTCTCACCGTCGGCACGACCGGTCTTTCGGGCACGCTTGCCTTTGACGATGACCCGACTGCCTTGGAGCAACTCCCCGAAGACTTTGTTGAGATTGAACCCAAGGCCTTTGGTGTCAACTTCCGCAACCTCATGGCCGCCACGGGCCAGCTGAAATCACGGGTCACGGGTTATGACTGCGCTGGCGTGATTACCAAAGTCGGCGCAGTTGCTGCATCTCAAGGATACAGAGTTGGAGACCGCGTCTCAGTGCTGCTCAGGGGTCACTATGCCAGTCGCGTCCGCACTCACTGGACCAGCGCGGTACATATGCCTGAGGGCATGACGTTTGACACTGCTGCGTCGCTTCCGACGCAGTATGTCGCAGCGTACGTTTCTCTCTACGATAACGCCAGGCTTCAGAAGGGCGAGACTGTCCTTATCCACGCTGCCACGGGTGGCGTCGGTCAAGCAGCTGTCATGCTCGCTCAGAGAGTCGGCGCCGAGGTGTTTGTCACCGTTGGAACCGAAGAGAAGCGCCAGTTTGTCATGCAGAAGTACGGTATCGCCGCTGATCACATTTTCTCCAGCCGTGACACCTCGTTTGGACCTGGCATCATGCAGATGACGCAGGGCAAGGGTGTTGATGTGGTGCTCAACTCGCTCGCCGGAACGCTCCTGCAGGAGAGCTTCAATTGTCTGGCTCCGTTCGGGCGTTTTGTCGAGATTGGCAAACACGACCTCGAGCTTAACAACAGCCTTGCCATGGAGGCTTTTACTCGGTGTGTGACATTCTCGAGTGTGGATATCATTGCGCTTGGTGAACGGAAGCCGATGGAGGTGAATCGGATTCTGAAGGATGTGGTTCGGCTGGTTGCTGAAAAGGAAGTTAACGCTGTCTTCCCCATCTCTGTTTACCCGCTGTCGGATGCGGAGAAGGCATTCGGGTTGATGCAGTCTGGCAATCACATGGGCAAGATTGTGTTGTCTGTTGTTCCTGACATGCTCGTTCTGGTAAGTTGGCTCGCTTGCAGAATCGAATACATGATGACATGCTAACAATAATTACAGGTAATGCCCCGCTCTAAAGCTGCAAGACTTCGTCCAGATGCATCGTATTTGGTGGTGGGCGGATTTGGCGGCATTGGAAGATCAGTCTGCCACTGGCTGGCTGAGCGCGGCGCTCGCAACCTGGTTGTTGTGTCAAGGACCGCAGGGGCCGATGGCAGAGCCGACCAACTCAAACTCGAGCTGAAGGATACTGCCAGACACGATGTCAATGTCCTGGGTATCAACTGCGATATCTCCAAGGAGGCTGAGCTGACCCGAGCACTGGTTACGCATGCCAGATCAGGAATGCCGCCAATCAGGGGCATTGTTCACGGCGGCATGGAGCTGAAGGTATGATTCTGCCATACTCCGTCCCTTTTAGGAAGAAAGCTAACACTGACGGCTGCAGGATTCTATTTTGGAACACATGATACTGGACGACCACCGAGCCGCGCTTGGCCCAAAGCTCCTCGGGAGCTGGAACTTGCACCAGCATTTCGCCGGCAAAGATGATCTCGACTTCTACATCATGCTGTCGTCGCTCATCGGCGTTCTCGGCTACGCAAGTCAGTCCAACTACGCTGCCGGCGGCAGTTTCCAGGATGCGCTGGCAAAACATCGCGTCGAGCACGGCCTGCCCGCTGTTTCTATCGACCTCGGTATCGTCAAGTCGGTTGGGTACCTGGCAGAAGAGGAATTCACCAAGAACATTGAGTCCCTTCAGCGGCATGGATTCATGGCTCTGAGCGAGGATGAAGTCCTTTCTGCAGTTGGTAATGCTATTGCTTCTCCGCTCTCGGGACCGCTCGCACTCGGGATCAGCACTGGTCCGGCAGCGCAGGCGGATGATGCCCCCTTGTCCCGGGACGCGAGGTTTGCCGGGCTGAAATATCAGAAGAAAGACCAAGACGGTGGACAGAAATCCGGGGCGGCATTGGGAACGAATGACATGGCCGGTCGGTTGGGTGCTGCGTCGACGCCGGAAGAAGCTGCGTCGGTGGTGATTGAGGGAATCACAAAGAAGTTGGTGGATATTTTCATGATTCCTGAGGATGAGGTGGTGGCCTCCAAACCTTTGGCGGATTTTGGAGTTGATTCGTTGGTTGCGGTCGAGATGAGGAACATGTTGGCCACGAAGGCCGGAGCCGAGATGTCAATTTTTGACATTATGCAGAGCCTGTCGATTACGGCGTTGGCGGAGACGGTAGTCTCGAAGAGCGGCCTGGTGAGCTTTTAATTGGTATATAAGGTACCTGGATGTACCTTGACTTGTTGGAGTTTTTGATGGGCATGATGGGGATTTTTCAAGGAAGTTTTTTTGGTTTTTCAATTTGGGTTGCTCTTTAACGTTTGTGAGGATTTCTTTACTTGTTTTCTGGTAGGCTTATGGAGGCGTTTTGTACTGTGTTTCTTTTTTCTTTTTTCTTCCCCTTTTTTTTTTTTTTTTTTTTTTTTTTTTCGTATTCATACACGCATCAGTTTGTCCGTTGGCTTGTATATTCATTTTTCTGTTTTCAATTTTCTGTTGCGCTTGTTTTGTTTGGCTTTGTCGATTGTCACCTGATACCTATATACGCAAATTTGATTTTTATGAATACTAGTTGCTTCTTTTTTGAACGTTTCATGAGAAATTTGAGTGATCAATATGGTGTTGGACTGTCGATTTTGTGTTGATTTTTTTTTTTATGTTGGCGGTTTTGTGTAATGTAATAATGCATTTTGTACATGTACGATACAGTAGATCCCAACCCCAACCCCCAAAAGCACCCCAGAATTCAAGATCCACTTTTTGGATCCCCGATCGTGGGGTTTTGTTTTTGGGGATACAAGGGTGGTTGGTGGTGCTGTGGAATCGGGAGCGGAAATGGTTTGTGGAACATGATCCTTTTTTTTTCGGGGAGTTTTCGGTGTTTTGTTATGCTGTTGTAATTACTACATAGGTTTTATTCCTTATTGAAAGAGGGATTTTAAGAATGGGATTTTTTTTTTTGGGGGGGGGGGGGTTTGTGGGAGGGTGGTGGGAGGGCAGGAAGGCGGTTGGCGGTGTAAAAAAAAGTTTGATATAATTATGAAAATAATACGATACTAAATAACTATAAAATACTTTTTTTGTATGAGTTCAGAAAAGTAAATAAAAATTTGAATTTGACGAGAAAGTAATTGCAAATTTCTTTTTTTACCTACTCGAGCCTCAAACCCGTCGTCCGCCAATTGTTGTTTGTATGCGGTGTGGTGTGCGGTGTGTGCAGAATACCTACCTATCTTGATCAACCATGTCATTTGCAAAACTCCAACCCTGTCTGGCTGACCGACAGATTAGGTTGGGTTGGGTTGGGGAAAACCGTCGGTCTCTCTTTTTGTCTTTGCCATTGTGCGTTGCGTATCTGAAAAGGCGGCGAAAGGATCATGATTTTTTGGTTTATTAGTAATTTTATTTTATTATTATTATTATTATTTTTAAACAAAATAAAAGCAAGAAAGGTAGGTAGGTAGTGTAATCCTTCCAATCCAATCCAATCCAATCCACAACACAACAAGCATCATGATCCTTAAAAAAAAAAAAACATCAAAAAAAAATCAGACATTGCATCTTGCACAGTGTGTATATTTCGAATTTTCGCTTTCATACAGTACATATACCGCCCTTGTTATTAGTAATACTTACTAGTGTAGCTCCGTACAGGAAACTAAAAATCTGATCTGCATGGGATCGGTTCTTGAGGCCTGGCCGCCTCGGTCATTGTCGGTATTTGTTTTGGACACAAGGGGAAGGAAAAAAAAACCTCCCCAAAAAAAACGGTGTGGGTGGTTGAATCCACGGCGGTAACTAAACCTATTTCGGTAACTCGCTAAAACCATCAACGGAATTTCTCCCAACACACGGGGGTCTTTGATCTTCACCTACCTACACACTGTCTATAGACCTCAGATCTCCCTCTACTCCTTTGTTTTTGAAGCTGTGTGTACATCTCAACCACTTCATAATCAAAAGGGAAAAAAATAATATTTCGGCATCCGTGATGATTATGTAATTTGTTGTTGAACATTGAATTGTCCTTTGGCACCCCGTGGATATAACCAGCTCAAAAAAAAAAAAAAAAAAAGATCATCCAAAGAGTAGGAAGGGGATCTGTTGACCTTGACCGCATTAGGCAGTTCAAAAGGGTCGGTATCCAAAAATTACTTACTGTTGGTCCCGAAAACGGACAAGTGCGAACGAGTTAAACCCTTTTGTTCGCCCTATTTGAGTGATCGACCGTCCTCTTGATCAGTACCTATCCCATGCACGGTACACGTGTACATACGATACTCCATGTGAGCAACACGGGGTGTGGTGTGGAGTCCTCAATTCCCCAGTGTGTTGTTCATCATCACCGATCATCTCAACCTCCATCTATCCGAAGTCGCATCCAGCCTTTCCATCTACCATGACTGCCTTGAAGCCGCCAGCAGGCAAACGACCCTTTTGCCCAATCTCTTACTAAAAGCATGTGGAAGGTTGTTGCAAAACTTTTGCGGTGCTTGTTTGTTGTATTACATATTAATATTACATTTAAGATATATGCCGTTATAGTCCAGTCAGCCCAAACTCCTGCGGCTCCAACAGCGATAATTGGTCCCTCGCAATATTGTTAAAGCTCTGCATCTTTCGCAAAGCGTCCATACATGAGCTTAAACTCCCATTCAAACCGTATTTGCTCTGGCATTCAAACTGAAAACTCCCTGGCGGAGTCAGTGGTCGTAACACGTCCATCATTTGGCTTGGCTGCCTCATGAGCCGCGACGCTGCCATAGATATGGCCCAAGGAAGAAATGTGTGGGCCTTGAAGTACCCAATGTGCTCGTGGGCTTTCGCGTGCCGTGCGACCTCGCTTGCGGCGTGAATGGCCCTGTTCTGGCATTCCATCATTGTTGGCTGATACTGGCTGTCCATCCCCAAGGATTCCAGAACTTCGCACGTGTAGATAGTTGTCGAATGCGCCATCATCAATGTGAAGAATACTATTGGGTCCGTGACTGCAGAGGCCATTGGATTGCTCGCCGTGACGCCGTCGATAACTCTTGACAGCATTGCCTCGACCCATTTGTGGCGCGCCCAAAACTCCATGGACCCCCCGCTGTATGCTCGTGATGACATGGCGTGAGACAGCGCGCGACCGCACACGGTCGCAAGAACGGCAAATTCCGCCAACGACGGCAGAATACAGCGATCACTCGGCGCTATCGCCTCGGAAAGAAAGCAAGAAGGTATTGGGTGTCCACTCTGGAAAGGAATTTCGTGAGATGGTAACCTGGTGTAAATCTGGCACAGATGTTAGTCATTTGCAAAATTACGATCTCCGACATGGGGGCAACGGCGCAGAACAGGGGGGCAGGGGGGGGGGATCGGGCCGTAGGGCTTACCGATTCCTCAGAAAGCGTCGATGGGCAGCGATTTCTGATGCATATAAGACGATCCAGCCCGTACGCTATCCAGAACGTCCTCCGTCTTTCTTCCGTTGAAACCGGGTCTTCACCTTCAGGTGGATATTCCGGACCGTCCACCTCATACAACCGGGCAAGCTGCACAAGTCGGAACGTGCGGCCGGCAGTTGTCCATGCTCGTCTGTGATTACATCGAGCGAGCTCATAGAATGAGAGAAGGAGCCAGGCTTGTACCTGCTCAATGGGGACGCTGCCCGTGTCCTGGTCGTTGGCCTCGAACGCTTCCAGCATATCTCGGGTCTCCTTGTACAAGAGCTTGCCCAGTTCCTCAAACTGAGATGACAGCGCCGTCGCCAAGGTCCACATGGCATACTGAAGGCAAAGCATGTGGCCGGGGACAGTACCGCTCATTGGGTGCCGGCGAGATCGGGCAAAGTACTTGGACTGGTTGAAGATGGGCACATTCGGATGTACCCGGTCAAAGTATATTTGATCCCTGAAAGCAAGCGTGAGTAAATGGAGTCTTTCAAAGTTGGCTGGAGGGTAATCAATCAACCTACAGATCTGCCCGCATCAAATCATCAACCAGGTTGCACCTTGGCTGTTGTGGAGTAGCTGGAGGGAATCTGTATGTAGAGAAGCCATAAGGGTCGAAGGAAGCAGGGGACACCGGAGTAACTTGAACGCGGCTTTCTTCGTTCCACGATGGCGGACTGCTCTGGCATGGAGAGGGATGTCGGACAAAGCCCGCGCCGGGGCTTGTACTGAGTGGTGATAGTGATAGCTCGTGAGCTGGCTGAGCATCGGTGTGATCATGACCCAGCAGTGACCAGTCCTCTGCGACCTGGCTGGCGGTTGTTTCGAGACTGAGGCGGCGCTCGAGAGCCACTGCAAAGGTGTCGCTGTCAGCATCTCGAGGTTCATGGCGTCCACGCGCGAACAAGCGGTGTGTGGGCCGAGTGAAACTTACTAACTCGATTTCGAAGGGCTTTGAGGTCTCCTTTTTTGGGACCGCGAGCAAGACGGTTGGTATTTATATCACATACGACGCCCGCTTCGGCGCACGTACTACACGTTGGGCGCTGTCTGTCACATCGCAGTTTGCGTTTACGACACTCTTCACACGCCGGGCCCGGGAGCTGCCGGGGCTGGCTTCCAGTCGCGATTGTGCTTTTTGTTCGTCGGGTGGCCATGGTGTGTCCAGTGTGTGGCTGGCTGGGTGGTTTCTGGGCGAGGCAAGATGGAATCGGTGCAAGTCTGGACCTGCAGCGGGCGAGACGATGCAGGGCAGGGTTCTCGGCGGGAGTTTATATCCAGGCTGGCAGCAGCGATGCGGGAAGGAGAGGCCGAAAGGACCTGCAGATGCCCCTCAGATCAGATGGGTACCGCACCTGCGCAAAATCGCAAAACGCACACGTTGTCGCCAGGTCCCAGCGGTGCGAGAAGGAGGCGGGAAGGTTCCTTCCAAGTTGATGGTTCAGAGTGGTCGGCGACCTCCAATCCGAGCCGTCGCATCTCACCCACAGCATCCACCGGCATCCACATCGTGCACTCTCACCGGTTGAAGCTCCACTGATGTTCAGAGATGCAACCTCGTCCCGTCCCTGCTCTGTCTCTCCGCCTCGAACCTCAATGGCCCAAGTCCACTGTGGGGCCGCCCGGGGGGGGGGGTGGGGGCAAGGGACCGGGGGTCGGATGTTAGGCTGTCGGCATTGCTGACCTGACCACACCTCGTCCTTTCGTCAATCATCGAGCAAAAAAAAAAAAAAAAAAAGCACCCTGGGAATCGGGCTGGCAATCAATCACTCAATCCATCATCTTTGACCCATGCACAGCTGTGCGCCACTTTGATCATCTCTTCTTCTTCTATTGCATTCGGATGTTTAGTTTTTTTTTTTTTTCTTTTTGCTGGGGGAAGGGTCCCGGGAAGGGAAGGGGGGTGTGCACCGTTTGCCTATTTAAATATGAATGGTTCTGTTCGGGCCGTTGGCGCAATGTGGCCGAGGTGCTGCGATCGACATGCCCATGGTCCGAATCTGGTCTCCCTATCTATCCCAAATCGGAATTCGATTCTGCCCACTCGAACCACTTCAGCTGGCAACTGCAGCACACGCAGCACACGCACACGCAGCATGCACAAACCAAAAAACGTTGAGCAATTCCCCAAAAAAGATGCAGGATCGCTTTCATGCAGGTCTTTTAAAGAAAAGCAGGCGGCAGCGGCCTGCCACGCACGCAGCCTGCGGATTCTGCGTGTGCATGCTGCATGGCAGCCCCATGTTTGTGGACTGCTTCCATGGGCCTGTCACCAATGGAATGCCATGCAAAAAATTCTTCATCATCAACGATGAAGAAAGAGATGCCGCAAAATGAATGTGCGTAATTCATAGCACTACGACACATGCCGAAACTAGGTGGTGCTCCCCCTGCCCAAATTGTATCACCATCCTTGTCGCACATCACCACCATCTCCCTCCCACCCGGCTGTATCAATCTCACCCTGCGGTCTTTGGGCCCCAAAAGGCGTTCCTTGGGACGGCACATTGGCGACTGCATGGGCACAATGATCGACGCCACGGCAGCCAATGGGGACGGTTACCGTTGCTCGCCATCACTCAAGGTCTTACTCTTGGACGGTGCTGGCCAATGAAAGCACCCGTTGCCCTCCGTAAGTTTGCGTAACGTCGACTTATGCCCCCGAGACCAAGTACCGGTGCTTTCTGCCCCTCTCCGCTGAGCCGCCGCCACGGTCAGAACTATCCTCGAAGCCGCGGGCGAGTGACTCGTTCTGCCCTCGACCCAACCGTCAGGTTCGGTACCTGTGAATCCTGGTTCCATGCATGCAACCTGCAGTTATCTGCTCACGTCCTTCCCACCATGCGTCTTTCTGGGACCAACAAGCTTCGGTGCCGTTCACACGCCAACCTTCCGAGCTGCCAAATATGGTCAAGGCATGTGATATCTGTCCGTCTCTGATAGGTGTGCTGAATCACACAGCTGCTTTCTGCATGCCTGCTATCTTTTTTGTCTTGTTCCCGAAGGATCGTGTAGAAACTACCTATCTAGGTAGCTTACATGCAGACAATAGTTATTCCTACGTCCCAGGTCTGTCTCCCGCTTTTCATCGGGCGATGACTCAAGTATCTACATGGTTACTCGAACAGGTCAAGATTTTTCTAGTCCTGACCCCAGTTAGTGGCCCCCCCCCCCCAAAAAAAAAAAAGGCTCGAGTCTAACAATAAAGAGCAGAAGAGGTCGATTAACCCCCCGAGTGAGGGGTATATCCCCGCCATTGGAGGGCAGGCCCTCCTGGGAACAGGGCAGCATCTGACTGTGATGAACGGTTCCCAAGGAAAGCTTGTTGTTTTCGGCTACAAAACCACCGCCGAACTGTCTCGGAAACAAGTTAGTAACGGATAAGTCCTGCCACAACCGCATGATGATATGAACCTACCTTACCTACCTAGTTTCCCCTCTCCACAACGTCTCGGCCCCATTGATGGACACTACTAGAATAGGATCACCTACTGTGATGACGGGATCTACGGAACCTGGTAGATCTTGGGGGCCTTCACAGCTCGAACCCGCGGGGCTCGAGGGCTGTCTTGGGTGACGAATTGGGTGAGGGGACCAACCGGAAACCACCCTTGTGAAGTTCAGTGAATTACCCCATCCGGTACTGCAGAGAATCAGGAAATCAATATCTTGGATGGTTTTTTTGGGTAATTTTTTCTGTCTTTGAACATACCTAATAAATCACAACTCCGGGCTCGGGGGATTTATTTGAAAGGAGATGAATGTTATTTTCCAAACGCGCCTCATTTGCCTCAGTCGATAGTCTCTTTTTTATTAAACATGATGAATTTTTAATTTTTTTTGTCTCGCAGCCTGAGCGGCACCGGAATGACTTTTTTATGAAAGAAAGTACCTTCGTCACAGTCATTCCCCATTATTTTTAAAATTACCGAGACTAACAATAATAAACGCATGTGACGATTTTCAACCCCCTCACGGCATGGATATACTAGATACCTAGAAGAGAGCGGGGGAAGTGGGGGGAAGGGTGGGGAGGAGTGTCGATCAAAGAAGGGAGTGACTGGCTGTAGTGATATGCTAATTACCTTACCTACACCCGGCAACAGCCGAATTTACACTCTCTGTTCAGTGGTCGCCCTCCATGGTTCGCCCCCGTTTCTCCCAATAGTTCTAGTTAATTCGACGAGGCTGGTTAAGTAGATAACGAAAAGAGCGACGCTCTCCGTGCTTCAAGTTCTTGCTCCAATCATTGCAGCACCGGTTATATAGGTAGGTACCTTAGGTTAGATATGATTCCCTTGACGTGAAAAAAGTGAATAGCACTGAACTACAAGCAAGTGTATCCAAACTAAATATGCCTTCTCTTCGAACCCAAAACCTTAACTTTGTGATACTCTGTAATTTTACCTGAATGGCGGAAAGGTACTGGCCAAGGCAGGCTTGGTGCCCATAGAATTTAGGTATATATAAATAAGTCTCTTTTTCAATCCCCTCTCCGTTCCTTTTTACCTTACCTGCTAAAGTGACCTGTCAAAAAGAAAGGGGTTCTGGCCGGATGCCAGAACCCGCAGGTGAAAGGTGTGGCGGGCCAAGCTACCTACCTTATCTAAATGAAGCTCAGGGAAACTGAATTGACGTAGTTGGTTCAGTTGGCCTAGACCACGGTTTACCATCCCGGTTGCCACCGTACACTGTACTATAAGGAGCTCTTTTGAAAGCCAGAGAGTTAATAAGCAAGGAAATTTCCAACAGAATTCTAGTATGCAGTGTTGCAACAGGTTTCTAGATACGCCAACATATATATCAAATAACAGTACTAATTCTAGCTTTGTTGGGCCTGTAAGATTAATGGTTATATTATTATAATAACTTCTTCGGGTCGTGCTGCAAACTGTTTATCCATACTGTCCCTAAGCGACGCCCACCTTGTAAGAAAGCCATACCTTCTATAGGTGGGGGGAAAAGTACCGTTTAATACTTTTTGAAGAACCAAGAGACGTTCTCTTGTCCCTTGAACACAAACCAAGTCGCCTACTGCATCAGTTGGAAGCGCAGGATGCCGCTGATTACCATTGCGCTGAATCGAACCGCCCTGTTGGTTCACAGGAAGCAGGCGTGTCGAAACCAACACTTTGAGTGAGGAGACTTCACCAAACTCATCGGGACCTTTGAGCTGAACCTGGTAATCAAGTAGCGAGAGTTCGCAGCCCACATCCCAAGTCACTCTCCCACTATTCGATGCCCATGACCAAGTCGGAACGTTGGCACACAGCGTCGGTGATTGTTTGTCGTTATATTCGCGATTCCATCCGAGGGCCTCGGAAAATGTATTCTGCCACGCGCCTGCCAGGTAGCGCCCCGGTTGGTAGCCGTTGACGATGCTGGACGACGCTAGTTTCCTCGCTAATCCGGCCAACGCCGGGAGCCTGTCGCTGCCGTACGTTAAATCGAACCCTGAGTAAATCTCAACTATGCCTCTCCACATGGATAAAAACTCGGTGGCGTTTGATGGGGCAGCCCACAAGCCGCGGCCATATTTGTGGTGTAGAGCGGATCGCGGGTGGTCGGAACCATAATTGTAGCGAAGACTCGGTTTATGCCCCTGTGCGCATTCGTACTGGACTCCGTTGACGGTGAAATGGGCAATCCGCAGGGACAAGCATCTCTCCTGGAACACCCAGCCACGTCGCAGAAGTGGGTAGATCTCCGTGTTTCTTGGCGTGTCTAATTCACCAAAGTCTCCAGGACCTTCCCGACGAAAGAAGAGTCGCCCGGGCGCATCTATTACGCCTTGGATTTGCGCAGATATGAAATGCTGCTGCCCCCGCGCCGGGGAAGAGAACAGCCCCCCGTGTCCGTCCCTGGCGGATGTGGCCATCAGGGTGAGAAATGAGTTCTCGTAGACAGCGCACATCTTGGCCGCCTCGGCCCTCCAGTCATCTTCGTCGCCTTGGATAATGCAGATAGAATCGATCCAGAGGAACTCCTTCCCGAGGAGCTTCGTAATGATCACGGCGTCCTGGAAAGTCCGGGGGAGCGAGGACCAAGGGATCTCGGCCGCGTTGCGTTGGTATGTCTCCCTGTTAGTGATGCAGTCGGGCTGGAGACCTCCCCAGCAGTGGCTCAGACATATGTAATCCGCGCGCTCGCGGAACTCGACAAGCTTGACCTTCGGATGGGTTCCCCCGCCATTGTCTGTAATCTTGATCATTCTGGTCGGGAGCGGTGCGCTGAGTGAATAATAACTCGTCGATATAGTACATTTCTCGTGATTTTTCGTGCAATCCTCCATCCAGTGCTTTAGTGACCGCACATGTGATTCCGCGTCGTTGCATCCAGCCGGATTCGGATGCTCCAAAACAAATGGCGAAATAGAAGGTGTAAGAGCGACGTCGCTGCATAACAGCCTGAACGAGTTGTACATCATACCGTCGCCCGGAGTGTAGGCATTGGAGATGGACAGGTCAAACGCTTCCCCGTACGCTTTCCAACGTAACGACAACGTACTTAGTGGCTTATCAGGGTAGTGCTGGCGCAGGGTGTTGGATATCGTCAAGCAGACATTGCAGCCGCGCAAGCCAGAGCTCCGGATGTGCGCAAGCAGAGCGTCTGGCATTGCCCTCCAATCCTCAGGCGATGTTTGGTACCGCTTGTCGGTGATTTCGTCGCATTTCGCGGCCCCGTTCGGCAAGGGAAATTGACAGAAGCCACAGTACCGGCGGGGCGGGGGAGGCTCGGGGGAAACCAAATGAGTAGAAAGCTGCTCTGATAGCATCCTCACTTCACC
The DNA here is from genome assembly GCA_033576145.1 of Cladorrhinum samala. Taxonomy (NCBI): domain Eukaryota; kingdom Fungi; phylum Ascomycota; class Sordariomycetes; order Sordariales; family Podosporaceae; genus Cladorrhinum; species Cladorrhinum samala. The sequence goes on along the minus strand of MU865022.1, from coordinate 103,472 downwards.
AGAGCGGTACCTGCCGCTGTATAGTAGAGCGGAGCAAAGAACGCCACAACCAACGCCAGCCATGACGTTGACTAGGCGATGGGAGGTCATCGGAGCGAAAGAGATTGACAAAAAAGCGGGAATTTCTGTTTTCCTTCGTTTCGCCGAAGTTGCAACGTTGATGAGCATCACACACCTATCTAATGGTACAGCAGTGAATGGAAAGATATGTTGGGGAATGACGGGAGCTGGGCAGCTCAGGCCTCCGTGACTTGGCGCCCAATAAAGATAAGCCAGCACGTTGCGAGGCTGATCTTTGCTTGACGTGGTTGAGCGTTCTTTATCCTGCGTGGTTGCGATTAATTGGTTGGGAGCGCTTTAGTGTCAAGCCACGCGCTTACAGCGACTGCCATGATTATAACCTCTCATTTATTTAGGAGCATTGATGGGAGCACCCTCTAATTTTATTTGGGGACACCTACCAGTAGCTCCGGCTAGTTGCTAGCAACTGGCTTTTTAAATTATATATATTAACGTTAAATTTTCTTTTATTTTCGATCAAGAGAATTATTAAAATTGAGAGAGTCTTTTCACAATGTGGTACTTGTCCTCCCACACTACAAGGCACATATATATCCCTAACCCCCCGGCAAAAATCAAAACTCAGGTATGTACAGGTGATCTTTTTACATCTCCTGATTTAATACCATGTCGTATACACTCCCCTAAATAAGAAACATCTTTTAATTACCTTGGTTTAAAGAAAATAGCCTTCAATTTCTTCCTTCAGGAGATTTTCTGAATTTGTATTTAGTGGTGGAAGATCACCTCAACTTGGATATACAATCTGGATATCATGTGGGGGGATAAGTACAGTACCATAGCGTGAAAAGACACTCTCTTAAAATAATGTTCCGTATAAAAAAGGTATTTTATTTTCAATTTTTCTTTTTTTTTTTAAAAAAAAGCCTTTTTGTATTAGTTATTTGTAATTCGCTTCACCTTTATTACATGCTGCGTTCAACAGTATCTCTGATATTCATCAAAATGAAAAACGGTTTTACTCATTGATTCATGCCACAAACGGGACCGCGTTGCATTCAAATAACCCGATTTGGTCCGATCTCCTTGTCTTTACGACCATTTTGTGTTGGTAAAAGTTAACCCCCCATATTACTCCAGATCGCCAATTACGTCACCACTCACACCACCGTTTCGAATGACCTCAACATTTTCCAATGTTTTTTTTTTGAATTTTGGGGGTTTGATTTCTATTTATTTTACATCTGGGAATTTTTGTCTCCAAACATTCTTTCCTTCGCCTTTCGCCAATTGACCACATTTTTCCTCCCAAATTACCACACAACTACACTCTCCGCCTGTAGAACCAAAACACAACACACGAACAAGACAAAAGCAACACAACAGCCATCAAAATGTTTCGATCAATGATTAACAAGCCTGTCATCACCTCGCGCATCGCCCACTCGTCAGCGCGACGGATTCACACCACGCGACCCAGGTTCGAATCTTATCGACCCAATGACCCCACCAAGACGACAAGTGAATCGGGCAACAAGACGTGAGTTTTTTTCCCTTTTCTTCTTCTTTTTTTTTCCCCTTGAAGATGATACTGATATTACAAATCAAGATACGCAATCATCGCTGCCCTGGTCCTCGGCGTCGGTGGCTACTACGGTCTGATGATGGGCAGCCCCCGGACCGCCGTGCCGGATAACAAGAGCAGCACCAGCATGTCTGGGACCTCGGAGACGAGCAAGAGGGCGAACGAGTCGGCCAGGAGCGGCGTCAACCCTAACAACCCGCAATAAGAAAGTTTTTGCTAGCGGGGTGGAATGATCGAAAAGAAAGCGGGGGTTAATTAAAGATCCGGGAGAGCGTTCTGCCTGCCTTGAAGTTTAAAAGAAAAATAATGATCTTGATAATATACCACCTAGAGTGCCATATTCTTTTCCCTTTCTTTGCTTGCAAATCATTCTGTCGTCGGTATCATCGTTAAAAAAAATAGAAAAAAAGAAAAAAAGAAAAGAAAAATAGGCCACCCCTCCATAAAACTCCAACCATGCAACCTCCTCTCACCAAAGCAAATACGACACCAGACTCGATAAGTAATTCTTTTGTCCCAAACAAGCATCGACGCTTGTGCAGGTTTAAATCATGCGTTCAGGGCCAAAACCTTTCCCTTTTTCCGCCCCTTTTTTTTTTTTTTTTTTTTTTTTTTTTTTAAAAAAAAAAAAAAAAAAAAAGAATTGACCAAGTTTCAACCACCATTTTCCATTCCATCGGTTTGATTTGATCCGTTTTACCCTCCCCCCCCCTCCCCTTCCCTTGGCCCCACGCTCCCTCCCTCAAATCCTCAAAATGAACAACCTCCTCGACCTCCTTTACTTTATTTTATTTTTGTTCAAAAATCACTCCTGACGCGGCTCCCCTTCCACATACCTCACAAACCCGACGCACCACTCCCTAGCGTGCTCTCCCGGCGACTTCGATATGGCCCTCGCGTAGCACTTCTTCCGCTCCTTTTCCTTCTCCCGCCTCCTGACCTCCTTTTCAAAACACTCCTTCAAGATGGGATCAACCGAGGCGGAGGCGGAGGAGGAGGAAGAGGAGGAGCCCGTCCCCGTCCCCGCCGCCATCGTCACCATGAAATCCTCGACTCCCAGGGTCTCCACCACGGCGTCCTCGGGTATCTCGTCCTGGAAGAGGTTCGTCCTCCGAGTACTTTTTGCACGGGAACCCGAGCACCGCAGCGACCTCTCGGACGCTAAAAATGGGCGAGGAGGATTCCCGGCCGTTCGTGGTCGCAGTCGCAGCCGCAGCCGCAGCCGCGGCGGATGTGTCTATTTTGTACAACTTGACGTCCTGCATCCCGTCGACGTGATATATGGCCATCATCCGGATGGCTTTCCGGACGCAGCTCGTGGTGGACAGGAACACGCTCCTCCCGCGCCAGCCCCAGTGCAGGTGTTTCTGAAACAAAAGCTGAAAGTTGAGCGGGTTCGCGCTCCAGGTCGCGTAGCCGTGCCCGCGGAATTTGAGGCCGGCGTGGGGGGTCGGGTCGACCTTCTTTAAGCGGTTGCCTCCGTGAACGACACGGTAGACTTGGATTCCCCGGTGGTTGCACGTGGGCACGTCGACGGACGCAGAGAGGACCGGCCGGCCGGATTTGAATCTCCCGTGCGGGTCGGAGTCGTCGTCGTCGTCGTCCTGCTCCGAGAAGGGGATGTTGTGCGCGGATAGGATCCCTCGGAGCTGGTCGCTGCCTTCGGCCTCCCAGAGGGGCGTCTTGCCGTCCCAGCCCTGGGTGATGACCTGGTGGTTGACTACCCAGACCTCGACGTCCGGGTGGTCTTCCTGCCCGACGTCGGCGTGGCCGATATTGACTGCTTTTACTGTGGGGCTTGTCATGGTGGTCTGGTTCTGGATATTTTGATAATGATGCTTGGTTTGTATTGCGGTATGGACGATATGAGTAAGAATACTACTAATTGCTGTTTGTGAGCGTAGTGCGAGGGAAAAGTTATCGTTGTGTGGGAAGAGGTTTGTTGAAGGAGAAAGCTATTGTTGGAGGAGGAAAAGGTTAGAAAGGAGAAAGGGTTTTTGGGGAGAGGGAGTTTGTAGAAGGAGGAAAGTTATGGTGGGAAAAAAAGTTCCGGAGGTAAGAAGGGTTGGAGAGAGGAAATGGTGGAAGGTGTTATAAGGTTGGACGCAAGAGAGAGAGAGAGGGGGAGGGAGAGGAAGAGAGAGAGAGAGAGAGAAGAAGGGGGGAGAGAGAATGAGGCTGATAACGCAAGGCTGAGAGGTTCTCATGGATAATATATTGCCACGGAAAGCGATTTGTGGTTGGAGAGAAGAGGGGTGGAGGGTGGAAGACAACTGAAGTAAGTCTGGGAATAAAGGGCAAATCACGGTGGTGGTTTTTGTCACCGACTATCACAGGACCAATTGCTTCAGCCACATTAAGTCGGCTTGAGTGGCAGGGCATAAGGAGCAGAAGATGTGAGAGGCAGGATCGAAAGCTTCAGTCAAGCTAGGAGGGTACTAAACACCATGCCAAAGGTATTCGGGGGTTGGTGAGATCACGCGGTCTCAAAGGCATGGATGGCTATCAAGTATCAATATTCCACTTGTGGGACACTGAGGAGTTAATTTTTCTAAAGGGCCACACATGAATCAGAGGCGGTCTAGTTGACTTTTGAGGGCAACTTGATGTACAGGGAATGTGTACCTAGGTGGATGGGTGGTTTTGACTTTGTGGGCAGGAGTTGCCGTGGGATTTGGAACTTCTCTATAGAGAGGAATTTAAGCCTACTGTTCAAAAAGTAGTAAAATTAAATTTGACTTGATGGAAAATCTGGGAGACCATGAGCAACTAGTAGCTAGAATTTTCGTACGGATCCAGCACGTTTTCAGCGCAGCATTCAAAAAGCGCTGGCGAAAATGATCGCTTGTTAACAACTGTTTATATTGAGTTATGACAATCGCATGGCAGTAATGGGTATAGTGTTAGACAACCTCCCCCTCTGAAAGTTGATGCTTGTCGTTCTGGAGCTTAACCAAGACCGAGGCCACGTTTTCTCACCGGGAAGGGTGGAAGCTTTTCGGCCGGGATCTTTCCCTAAAAGCACCAAGTAGATCTCGAAGGAGTAGGCGTCGAGATAGCACAAGTTAACTTACCAGAACCATCATCGGGAGTTTATACATGGCAGTTCAATGTGTTCTCACTAACGTTCCTGAGCCTGAAAACCAAAAAGTGTGTGTTTGACTGGTACCAGCCAGCCCTGAAGGACTGACTGAGAGAAGGATGAAGTCTAGAATCAGATAGAGCGTGAACACAACTTGAGCCGACTGTGATAAAGGGTCGACATACTGAAACTATTTTGTTGTCCTGTTACTAAAAAAGACCAGGTTTGTAAGAGCCAATATACATCCAAAGTAGCTGATCACAAATCGTTGTAGGGAACAATGCAGCCCGCGGATAAGGTGGTCGCAAGAGACTCGGAATATATGTTGACCACTCCATTCGACGGAGTAGGCTAAAGTTATCCATCAGGAAGACTGAGGATATGAGGAAACTTGACTAAACGGCAAACAGATAGAAAATGAAACAACTTGGCCTCTCCCTGTACAAATATTAGGATAAAGAAGGAGGAGACAACAAATGACTGAAAAATAAAAATGCAAAAAATTGAGGTCCTGCCCGGACTCGAACCGGGGTTGCCGGAATCAGAATCCGGAGTGATAACCGCTACACTACAGAACCGTGAATTTCTTCAGTTCTGGTTATGGCGGGAAGCCCGAAACCAGCCTTTATATATCAACAACGCTCAAATGGGTGTCCATGGTCCAGCTGCGTTCACCTCACAGTGCATCTACACTTCCACCATTCCACAGATATTTGGACGTCTCATAATTCCTTACCCGCCACATCTAAAATGCCCAAAAACTTTTGGTGCCATCGTCCCTTAACTCTATGCCCTTCTATTTAATACTCCACAAGCAACATCCATAACAATTGACCCAATTTCCCCAATCTCCTCGCTCTTGACAATTCGAAAACCTCATCTGCCTCCATGTGCAAATGATTCCTCAAATATCCTCCTCTCATCAGGTTGACTACACGGCCTACTCACAAATGCCCTTCGCAGCTAGAGGTGTAGATGGATCTGTCATTGACCCACTTGCATCGTGGACGATGTTTTCTTTTTTTCTCGTCGTGCCCGACTGATAAACGGTTAAAAAAGCAAGTTGTTGGAAGTCGCAGTACAATGAGATTCTGCAAGGGACCACGAATTCACAATTGGCTTCGGCGACGGCCTTGGCGCCAAGCTGCCAGTGGGGCGTTAATCATGCAGGGGATCTTTCGGCGGGTGTGACGCACACCGATGGATGGATGGCGGGGCAGCATCTAGCTGAAGTACCTAATAATCCATCAACAACAGTTTTCCCGGCGCATTCCCAGAGGAAGAAACTAATTACAACCCAACACACAAGGGACCGGCCGCCAGCAACATGTCGAAAGAACAACTCTTCCAACTGCTGCCCATGCCAGACGATGGTCTGCAGCAGGTCCTCGAATATGCGTCGACACTCTCCAAGGCCGAAGCAGCAGAACACTTCACCAACATGCTCGGCGACTCTCCCCAGGTAATCGAGTTCATTTCGACCTTCAACGCACGGCGATCCGATCCAGCTGCGCCACCATCTCGAACCCAGACGCCCTCTGCGCGCACTCCCGTCGCAACAGCACCAAGTTCTGCCCAAAACTCCGAAGTCGAAGGCGTACCCAAGAACCGTCGAGGTCCGAAAAAGAAGAAAGCAGCAATCCACACCCCGCCACCTCGACAAGTCGCATCCTTCGCCTTGGCGCCAGGAATGGTTTACAACAAGAAAGATCAAGATGAGGAGTACATATCGTCGAAACCCAGGGCGACAACGCCCTCCAACAATTCCTCGAGCGGGCCGAGCAACCCTCCTCCCCCCTCCTCTCAACCTGCTCCCAAACCTCCCCCATCCGCAGCGGGCGCCCTCATCTCCGACCTACCCTCCAAACAAAAATCCAAATCCAACTCTTCCTCCCGAACCTCAACCCCAGGTCCCCCTAACTCGCGCAACAACCAACAATCCACAACGACCAAAATCTCCATCACCGGCGGCGTGCCCATGCACGGCTCCTCGAGCGTCATCTCGGACCTGGACCAAGCCATCCGCTCACTCGAAATCTCGACGGACCCCTCCCACGCTTCAAACACAAAAGAAGGGGTCGCCTCCCGTCGCTGCAACTGCGTGGGGAGCCGACACCCAGTCTTCGCGGCGGTGCCCAACTGCCTCAACTGCGGAAAGGTCATCTGCATCAAGGAGGGTCCGGGCCCGTGCACCTTCTGCCACACCCCGTTGCTCTCCGCCTCGGAAATCCAGGGAATGATTCGCGAGCTTCGCGCCGAGCGCGGCAGGGAGAAGATGGCGGCCGACAGGGAGCTGCACAAGAAGGCGGCCCCGAGCTTCGCCAAGCCTTCTGCCCATAATCCCACCCTGGCGGAAGCTCAGGCCCTGGCTCACCGCGACAAGCTGCTGGCGTTTCAGGCGCAAAACGCCAAGCGCACGACGGTGAGGGACGAAGCGGCCGACTTCGACGTGACGAGGGGCGGCAGCATGTGGGCCACGCCCGAGGAGAGGGCGATGGAGCTCAAGAGGCAGCAGAAGCTTCTGAGGGAGATGGAATGGAACGCCAAGCCAGAGTACGAGAAGCGGCAGCAGGTTGTGAGCATTGATCTGTCCGGAAGAAAGGTTCTCAAGAAGATGGTCAAGGTAGAGAGGCCCCCGACGCCTGATTCTGCAGAAGGGGCCCAGGGAGAAGAGGACGACGACTATTATGGTTATGGTTCTGGTTCAGGACGGGCTGACGGAACTACTGCACCGTCATCAGGAGGCGGGGGAGCGTTCAGCAGGAACCCTTTACTCAAGGGCGTTATCAAGCCTGTTTGGGAACCCAAAGGGAAAGGGGCCGAGCTGGAAGGAAGGAAGGACAGGGCGACAAGGTGGAGGAGGGTTCAGGATGATTTGGATGATAATGAGGGCGTTATTTTGGACGGAGGGATATATGGTGGCGGTAGTAGTGGTGGTGGTGGTGACGGTCCCACGAGGACAGCAGTTGGGGATGAGCCCGAGTGTGGATGAAGTGGGAAAAAAAGAATAAAAGAATCCTAGCTTGGTTCTCGACAAGAAAAGAACAATGATCACATTCAAGATTATGTAAGATGATGACGACTACATTTAGATAACAATAATAAACTTTTTTTTTTTTATGAGATATATATCATGGTGATTTTTTTTTCTTAATATATATAGAAGATGACATACCTAACATACATGCACGGTATATATGAGTTTCCCAATTTCCTTGAACCCAAATAAAAAAAAGACAAGACCTTGAAAACTCCCCAAAGATATGTGACTGGAAACTCTACTAGATAGGAAAATGAATGAACCCCCAACCCCCCTATGGAATAAGAAGGGGGAAAAAAACAAAATGGAAGAGAATGTAACAAGTCCACCCACCCTCCCACAATGCTTCATGGGGGCTTTTTTTTTTTTGGCCTCCAACCCCAATCGCCATCAATGATTTCCCATAAAATACGCCTATAGGTGATGTGATAAAACTTCCCTTGATAAAACCATTCCTTCCACCCCACCGACCCACAAATGGATAAGGTGGCTATAATATTCCAATTGTTCCTTTCCCCAAAAAGCATGATTGGTATTTTTTTTTTCCCCCTTGTGAGATTCATAATTCCTCAGGAAGAAAAAAAAAGTAATATATATAAAAGAAAGAGTAAGAGAAGAAAAGCCCTCCTTTCATCCACTTGAACCTAACAAACGAATGACCCGGAAAAAAAATGGGGGGGACGTTTACATACCCCTAAGGAGCAGGTGACAACATGCTAGCCCCCCTCATGACGCTCAACATCATGGCCACTTCCTGTTCCTTTCTCAGCTGCTCATCCGGACACCAAGACGCTGCTGACCGGGTACTGTTGTTGCTACCTGTGCTTTCCGACCTCGGTTGCGGATCTTGCACCTGCCCTTGCTGTACCAGGTGGTGATGATGATGATGATGAGGAGGGGGAGGGGGAGCAGGGGGAAGAGGAGTAGGAGCATGGCTGGGAAACTGCACCACCCCTCCCTGAAATGGTTGAGGAGCCCACATGGGTGGGCAGTATCCGAAATGCCCGGCAAGCGGATCAGACAGGAAGAAGGGGTTATTCATCCTGCTCGAGATTGGCGACCCGACATTTGACGAGATCTCGGCCCTCGGACCGGGTGAGTGCACCTTGGGTTCCAACGGTTCCAGCTTAGGAGGCGAGTTGTGGTGCGGTGCCGCCGCTTGAGTCTTTGCTGGAATATTTAGCGGCGCAAGATGCAGCACGGGCGTAGAGGGTCGGGATTCCTGCTGGAATTTGGCGATTAATCTATCGGTTTCGTGGAACGCATTATCCAGCAAGAGGTGGTTCGTTGACGGGGTCGAGGGGAAGCTATGGTTGTTCCTGCTTATCGCTATCAATTTGTCTGTTTCTCTGAAAGCGTCGTCGATTGCTGCAAAACTGTTGTTGCGCGAGTAAGGGCCCTTGGGGGATGCAAGTGGGGAAGGGACGGGTTCTGGAAGGGTCCTGAAGCTTGGACTCGGCAGGGCCGGTCCAAAGGTAGCCTGAGTATGAGGGAGGAAGCGTTGAAGTTGTTGCGGCCTTTGAGATGGCGTTGGCGCCGGCGGAGGAGCGGGCAAGATTATATCGCCGTTCTCGTCGAGGGTGACCTGCGTCTCAACTCCCCGAATCATTCTCCAGGCGACTGTTCGTTTCCGCTTGCGGGTCTTAACCATGGCGGAGATTGAACTGTCTTCCTGGGGTTGGGGGGGCTGGATCGGCTCGATGACGGTTGCTTCTGGTCCCTGTGACGTTGGCGCAGGTGGGGTTTCGTCTGATGATGGAGCTGCTTTAGCCTTTCTCCTCCTCTTAGTCTGCGGTGGCGCGTCGACCATCTTGACATCATTGCCGTCCCGAGAACTTTCTTCGGCGTCCATAGGATTTTCAGTTTCCAGAACACCTGGAGCCGACTTCCGGCCCTTCTTTGTTTTCGGCCTGGGAGCTGCAGGAACAGGGGAAGCAGGGGCGGACTCTGTCGGGCTCTCACCGGTGATGCGCTTCAATTCCTGGAGAATCTTGCACGTCAGGTACGCTCCGTTTAGCTTGTGGTCGCGGATAGAAGCTGGCCTCTTTGCGTCGGGATTCAACTTGGGCTCCCGCGCTGTCCTGGCCGGCCTCGACACCAACGGTTTGGATGTTAATGGGGATGATGTAGGCAGAGGTGGTGGCGGCATCTCATTTGTGGGAGTTGGTGTTGCAACAGGCAGCTCGCTTGGAGCGGGAACCGCGGGAAGCTGTACATCTCCTTCGCAAGTAGGAGCCGCAGGCGGTGTCAGCTCCTTTGTCGAGGGAGTAGGGCGAGCAGAGGCTGAACTGCTGCTGGAGAGTGGAATAGGAGGCATGAAAAGGCCCTCCTTTGGGAGAGGACCCTGCACTTGTAGAGGTGCCTCCCTCGGAAGAGGATCCAGTGGTCGCAGACGAGGAATCTCCTTGACCACTTCTTGTACGGATTGCACAACAATGGTCGCTCCGGTGCTCTCACGCTTCGCTTTGCGCGCGGGTCCATCGCCGTCTCTTTTCTTTTGAGATGTAGCGTCCGCCCCGTCTTTCCGCTTCCCAGTTTCGCCGCCGCTTTGCCTCTTGGAAACCTTGGGAACTTTGGGTGCTTTTGGTGGTTTTAGCTCCTCGGGCAGTGCTGTTCCAGGGGGAAGCCAGAGAGCTGGTTTTCTTCGCTGAAGGTCGTCAACCCACGCATCGCAATCCCACTGAACCCACATGTCAATGACATCTGCCCAGACGCTCTCTGGGGGCTTGGTAAAGTTGACAAAAACCACCTTTCCTCCTCGGTCGTGGACGGCCTTTGCAAACTCTCTGACGAGGACTTTGAGGCCGTGAACGCGCATGCTCGTGCCCAGGATCAACAGCATATCCGGCTGCAGCGACAAGTCATGCTGGACAAGCGTGCTTACAAGGTGAGAGTTGGGGTGGTCCTCGCCATACAGTACAATATCCGGTCTTAGCTTGCCAACACCGAGCGCTCGCTTGCCTCTTTCTTCTCGAGCGGCGGTTGCTCCAGCACAGTGAGGGCATGTTGGCTGACGACCGGCAAGGGTCTCTGCCTGCCGATATTCGTCGTCCCACGGCGCAGTTCGCGCGCAAACAAAGCAACGGAGCTCGGCGAGAGAGCCGTGGAGGAAGACGCACTCGACACCCCGGTTCGGCGCTGGTGGAGCGGGCGCGGAGGTCGCAGGCGCGTCGTTTTGGGACGCACCAGTCCCAGAGCCCGATTCTAATGCCGACCCGTTCGGTTTCTCGCTAAGCGGATCGGTCTGGCTGTTTGGGACGTCGTCTTGAGATGAAGCGGGTAACGGGTCAGAAGGTGTGTTGTTCTCGCGCTGGGAGTCGTCGTCATTGGCGCCTTGGGATGCCGACAAATCTGAAACTTCTCGAGACTTGAGGGAACTTCTTCCGCCGGGGTTGCGGCCGGATTTCGTCGAAAACCGATATCGGTTCCCGGCTCCCAGCGAAAGCGACGTTGTGAGGCCCACTCGCTCTTCAAGCTGGTCAATATTTTGTGTGTAGCACCGAACTAGCTTCCTGCTGTCGCGAAGAACACTGACAAAGCGATGGCTGTTCGTAGGCTCGGCATCTCGAACCTTTTGCCTCAGCGTGGTGGCAAATGTATAAAAGACTGACGTTTTTATCGGACAGGACCAGATCTGAGCATCGAACAGGTCGCGACCTTTCATGTTTGGGAGCGTGGTTCGGCTGGACCACGAGCCAGAGGAGGTCTGCGAGGTGAGAAGAGGGGTAGAAGCGGAAGATGGCCCTTCGCTGGCGGACCGGGATGAGGCGCTCTCTCCGCTCGATGAATCGCTCGACGGCGTATCGCTTGACTCTTGATAGGGGTCAAAGGATATTGGGGGCGGCGACGAGAGGGGCGACGAGCTCCTTGCGTGGTGGTCCATGAGATCTGGCCTGGTCCGTAACCGTAGCGCATCCATGGCGTGGGTTGGAGGTGACGAAGCGAAGTGCGGCTTTAGATCCAGCGTGGTGCGCGTCTCAGTCTGGGCTCTACCAGTCGAAGGGAACCTCGGGCTCGGCAAAGGCGTCAGTGACGGCGCGACAGGGAGCGCATCCTCGTGAACAGAAGGACTTGGAGATTTTGGACCAGATCCGTTTTGCGCCGCTGCATCACGACTTGAGTCTACCATGTTGTGGGAATTTGGGAGCTTCGAAGGCACGTTTCGAGCTTCGTTGCTGGACTCTGCGTTGTTGTCGAGAGGCGTGCTTCCATCACCCTCCACTTTGACGCTTTCCCCGGTTTCCTGCCCTGGTCCCTCGCTCCGCTTAGACTCGAGCCCTTCTTGAGATAGCCTTCGCTTCTTGGTTGGTCTTTCGTCCGACACCTCGGACGCGTCGGTATCTGGGTTGCCATCGGTGGCTCGTTTCGCGGCGGCATCGAACTGGGCTTGGATAAGTGAATAGAGGCCATTCTCGGAGCGAAAATCCTACAAAATAGATTAAAAATGCAATTAGCTAATGGGGTTCAAAAAAAAAAAAAGACGGTCGTAGGCCAAGGACGCGTTGAAGTACCGGAATGCCAGAATTTGTGCTAATGCCAGCTCCCGTGATGACCACGACCTTCCTTGCCTTGAGCAGCGCGTTGGCAATGTCTTGCAGCAAGGCCTCAGAGCCCGGCTCTACGTGTATCGTCGGCATCGCTCCGGTTTCAACACCACGCCAACGCAGCCGGCGGATTGTGCACGCGGCGGTACAAATGTGCGGCTGTGGACTACAGTGTCATTGCTGTATGCTGGAAAGCGAGAGACAGCAAATTGAGAGAGCCAAGGTTGTGGATTAGGGCTGAATGGGCGCTGATGGGCTGGCAACCGGCAACTGGCAGCTCGCTCGCTCGGGGGACTCTGCAGTGGACGAAAGCTTGAGGTGGGAATTTTGAATGCGAATTGAAAAGCGCGGAACGGAACGCGTCTCCGGACCGGAAGACCGGAAACTGCGGGGTAGCAGGGCAGCGTGAACAATGGACTCGACAGCGGCGATGGTGCAACGCGGACGAGGCGGCAGGCAGCCAGGACAGAAAGCGAGCGGTAGGTTCCTGGCCGTGAATGGGAAAATCAACAACTGTCGTGTCGGTCGGCCGCTGCTTGGCTAAAGCCGTGCGTTGCAGTGGAGCCATCCACGGGCGCGACGGCAAGTCTAAAAGGCAAAGCTAACCATCTGCAAGGAGCACGAGCCCCAACATGAGCCGATCGGTTTTTGCCAAGCTCCGAGGCGAGCGAGATCCCACCCCTTGCGTGTCCTGAGAGTTTGGCAGTGCCATGGACTGCACAGATAGCAATCATTTCCCGCGCCCTGCGAGGACATGATCCCACACAAGTTTTTCTTGCACCAAAGCTGTCAACTGATCATTGACCAAACTCTAAAATGAAGCGACTGCCACGAGCCTTCTAAGCCGAGGTGTCTGCCAAGCCATCAAGGGTCCCGCAAACCCCAGACCGGCCCCGCCCGGCTTCCTACACCGGGTCTTGGCCCGCTAATCAACGGCCTGCCAAGACAACCAGACGGAACCGCAACCCGCCATTCTGGTTTTTGGAAACGCAGTGAAACACGAAATTAAAAGATGCGACGAAATAATTACGTGAATAAGATCGAAAAATAATACAACAATTTTTTTAATTTCCACCACCCCCGCAACTTCTTTGTAGAATCTGGATGGAAATTCGTTGTCTTGCTGAAGTTTTCTTGTCAGTGGGTTTTCTTGATCGCTCGCTACAGAAGAGTTTTTTTTTTTTTTTTTTTTTTTTTTTTTTTTCAAGCAAATCTTGTCCGATGCACCTCCCGCAACGAGGCGCTGCAAAAAATGCCAGTGGTGTCGGCATGACTCTACTCATTACTACCTCGACTTGAAAAACATTACCGAGTGCCATGACGAGTTCGCGCGGGTATAATTACTAGCAAGTGCACGGGAAGTGATGGTATCTTTGCCGGTAGCGTTGGATGTAGTGGGCTTGTGTGCTCGATCAGAGACTGTGAAAGTACAGTTGCTGAGACAATAAAGAAGGGAAAGATGAAGGGATCTAGGGTTCGCAGGTTGCTACTTGAGGTTGTTGAGACGAAAAGAGACAGATACGAAGTACTCGGAGGTTTTCAATGTGTACCGAGGGAGGGGCCTGAAACCAATAGGAGTAGGCAGTATAAACGAGACAAACGACAAGTTAACGCGTGCGGAGGAATAAAAGGCTATTAATCAAGATACCCAAGAGGATGGAGCATACATGAGTAATATCTCATCTCAAATGTCTGTTTGTTGGGAGACGAATTGATGAGCTTGTTGGGTTATTGACCGCTGGTCTGGGTGTCGCTGCCCTCTCCTTCCTTCCCAATCCGGCACGTATCTTTTCTGCAGATGCTCTCGGAGCAGAAGCCACACGCTAAATATCGAAGTGGGGAATGATAATTTAAGCTAATTACTTGCTGTTTCTGCCGTCTCCCCCCTTCCATCGATAACTCTTTGAATTTCTCCCGGGCCAGACACCCCTCTCATCTCCCATCGACCAGTGCCCTAAAGATAGCCAAGCTCACCATCCTCATTACCTTGTCCCTCTGGCGCAAGCTTGTTATCGCGGCGCCTCGGCTACATGGAGATGGCGTGTTGAATCCCCCTGCACTCCCTACAACCACACTCGATCCTAGCGCTTGTGCATCCATCGCGGCCATCACCGACTCGATCCTCGAAAAGAGTCCGCAGGCAACGCCGACCTTTCCTGCGGAGAGTGCGTACAATTGCCTCCGAACGGTTCCAAACAAGCCGGGTCCGGCTCAAAAGCTCATCGAGAGCTTAAAGGCATTTGTTCAGTGGCAGAGCACCCTTACCTTCCTCAAGAACCCGCCAGGGTCCTACTACTTTCCCGGTGTGGACATTCTGGGTGAGCTTGACAAAATCTCCAGCACTGCTGCAGCAGGCGGCTATGAGAGCGAGTACCACTTTGGATTGGCCATTTACGACCTGGTCAGCTCCGCCCACGACGGCCACTTTGTATATCAGCCCGACGTCTTAGGCGGCTTCTATTTCGCCAATTCTCTTATTTCCAATCTCACAGCTGTCTCTGTCGATAGTGTGCAGGTGCCCAAGGTCTATTATTACGGTGAATTTACTTAACTACCTTACTTGGTGATCGTGTTTAAGGTAGGAAGATCGGTGCTAATAAATTCGCAGATGATCTTGTGGGGCCTAGGAACAAGACGTCCCAAGGACGCATGCCTCGAGCCGTCGTCGAGATCAATGGTCAAGATATTCTCAAAACAATCTCAAACGACAATGCCAAACACAACGCCTACCAAGATCCCGACGCGCAGTGGAACAGCGTCATGATGAACTACGCTCTTCCGTGGGCAAACACCTGGATGGCGAGGGGATTAACATACCAGGGACCCAGCCTGACCGTAACCTACGACAACGGTGAGGCTCACACGGGCGAATTCGTTGCCGCAGTCCGATTAGGTGCAAACTTCACTGGGGTCAACACTGGCGAGGATTACTACAACCGGTTCTGTAGTCCAAAAGAGGCAGCTTCCTCGACCGCGACATCGGCTGTTCCTACCAGTACCACTACCACTAGTCCTAGCACTCCCAGCATGCCGCCACCAATCATCCCGGTCCCTGGATACCCCTTTCCACTCATTCGGGATGCGGGATACGACAACACTGCGGGATATTTCCTCAACGGTACTGGATTCGAAGATGTTGCCGTGCTAGCTATCTCAGGCTTTGAGGCCGATGACGTCGACTCGGATCTCTATCTCCTCAACATACAGAGCACAGTGGCGGGATTCATGGAGAAATGCAGAGCGTCCAACAAGAAGCGGCTGGTGATTGACGTGACTGGAAATGGCGGCGGGTATGTCGCTGGCGCATATGCCGTGTTTGCCCAGGTAAATTTCGCTCAAAGACTCGCTTGGTGAGATTCGATCCTGACCACTCCCAAGCTCTTCCCCGACATCAACATAACCGGCATCCAAAACCTTCGGGAGTCCGAGAGTCTCGAGCGCATGGCGCGCATTGCAAATGAAAAGCACTTCTGGACATTGCCGCAGCCAGGTCGAGTAGTGGCATCGAGGTCACTGGCAACATCACACATTTCGGATCCATCGCTCGAGTGCTGGCCGTGCAATCCTTGGCTGGCAGCGAGTTGGTGAGCAATTTCATTCCCGGCTTCGTATTCTCACCAGACGGCGTGAACCTCACGACCGTAGAGTCCATCCTCGACCCCGTCGTCCTCGATAACGACGTGTTTACAGCCTATCAGTTTACTCCAGATCTTTTTGGGCTTAACATTACGGAGAATGGCAATTGCTCAAACCCTCCCTCAGCCGTCTTCGATCCGAAAAAAGTTGTCCTCTTGACAGACGGCGGCTGTGCGTCGTCATGCACACTGTTTAGGTACCTCCTCACCTTGCATGCAAACGTATCGACAATAGCAGTCGGCGGGCGCCCTCAGACAGGACCGATGCAGTGGCCGGGGGGAGTGGAGGGAGCGCAAATCTTTTTCTTTAACACAATCGCCAGCGACGCTGCCAGCGTCTTGACGCTCTCACCTGCCGACAATGTCACAGATAACCAGTTGGCCATCCTCGCCGAGAATTACGCATCCAAGCGGACCACGCATACATGCGCGGTGAACGGCAAGAACGCTTTCGGGCCCCACGACTTGCAGATCCCGTTCCAGTTCCTCTACGAGCCTGCTGATTGCAGATTCTTTTACACCCAAGAGATGATCAACCAGCCCGTCAAGGTTTGGGAGCGGGCCGTTGATGCCACTTGGAGTGATCCCGAGGGTTTTGCGTGGAAGGTAGCAGACCTCATGGAGTGGATAACAACATACTTATGGACCGCTGGAGATCTACTTGACTATCACGAGGGATTTGAGGCTAATAATGTTGGCGGGCATGTCCATCATTTCGAGGTTATCTACCTACCTTGATCTACTTTGGTGGTGATAAATTGTTAATATAATTTGGAACCAGGAAGAGAATCATGGAGAGATCAGCTTGTCTCATATGTACCTAGTCGGCCATGCATATTACATATTTGAGAAAAAGAAGAATGGCCGTCTCCCAGTTGGTGCCAAACCCATTCCCTCTCAGACTTGACACCCACTTATCATGGCGTCACTCCAGCTTTCCCCAGCACCATCTCGAAATGCGGCTGAGCCCGCTCGGCACTTGTGAAAGGCATTTGCAGGCTGGTCAACCTGACAACCCAATGTGTAAAATTAATATGCCAAGCGCGTGGCACTCAAATGCCGTTTAGCACTTCGGAGAAAAGGCAATTTGCAGAGAAACCTGTCCGGGTGACGAACCACATGGCACCTCTAAAAGCTGCCGGTAACGAGAAACAGGCTGTTTTTGGATTTTTTTGAGTCCCTTCCCCACGGATCCTGCTCCCCCGGACTCGACTATGCACCCCATATTTTTCTTGTCACACCAACCGTCCACGTCGAGTTCATTTACACAAACAGGCTAAACTGTGACAATAACACCTGGACGGTGCTGTCAACCATGGCGGAATCAAGAGTTACCACATGATTGATGTTTCTTTTGCTTGGCCCATCAACTGTTGATCGGTATTTGCGACATTGAAGCGTTGGGAGTTGGATATTACTGGAGAGACGAAAAAATGGGAACAAACTAGCAATATTTATATCAGCACCGCCATCCACCCCCCTGACTACCTTCGGTGCCCTGGTTACGTTAGGTATTATTCCAGACCTTCTTTGGCCCCGGTTTCATACCTTTTCAGTTTCTTCCTACCTCTACCTTGACCAACTTGAACCATCAAACTCAAAATAAACCAAGAAAATGAAGGCCCTAACACCCTTTCTCCTCTCCCTGCTAGCCTCAACGGCAGATGCTCACTGTATGTTTTCCTCCCTTTTTCCTACCTACCTAAACACCCCAAAAACCGCACACACCCATAGACACCCGAGAAACATATCACTAACAAATAAAATTTTCACAGACCGTTTCTCAAAACTGATAGTAAACGGGGTCGAAGAGGCCAAGGAGTGGGGCTACGTCCGCCAGACCAAAAACTACCAGACCAATGCCGGCGTAACCGACGTCAACTCGGCCGACATTCGATGCTTCCAGAACCGCCCGGGAACCTCGACCGCCTCGGTCCAGGCCGGCACCAAGCTCGGGTTCGTCGCCATGTCGGCCGTCACGCACTTTGGCCCGGTAAGCTTCTACATGGCCAAGGTGCCCGAGGGAAGGGACATCAACACGTGGGACGGCGCCGGCAACGTCTGGTTCAAGGTCGGCGAGATCTCGGCGCCGAGCTCGGGGGTCCTGGGCAGCGGGGTCGAGACTTGGCCTGCTTATAGTGAGTTCAACCATCTACCTACCTAGTTAACCTGCGCAATATTTGTGAGGATAGGTACCTAACTTCGGAGCAAATGCTAATTGCGGAATCTTTTTTTTTTTTTAAAAAAAAAAAAGACAAAAAAACCGTCGAGTTTACGATCCCCCAAAACGTCCCCAACGGGAAATACCTCGTAAGGGTAGAAAGCATCGCCCTGCACCAGGCTCAGAGCGCCGGAGGAGCTCAGGTCTATTTGAGCTGCGCCCAGGTCGAAGTTTCCGGAGGAGGCAACGGAAACCCGAGCCCCTTGGTCAGTTTCCCCGGAGCGTACAACAGGAACGACGCTGGTCTGCTTTGGAGCTATTATCCCGTCAGGACCAGCTACAAGGCTCCTGGACCTGCTGTTTGGCGGGGTTAGAATTTCTGAAGGGGGGAAAAAGGAAGAAAAGGGGACGGCCTGAGAGGGTTTAACAGAATACACAAACACAAACGCAAACACAAACATTATGTTCCAAAGGGGGGAAGGGGGGAGGTGGGAATGTATCTTAACAAGTTTCATTTGTATCTACGTATGTAGCGGGAAGAACAACTTATTGTCCAATAAATGGCGTTTACGGTTGCAGATTTATTTAATTTCTATTTATTTTTTGCTTTAACAACCTCGCACAGACACCTCGGATGTCACCAGAGTTATTGTTAGGTACCTAGGTACTATGCCCTGCACAATACCTGTATGCGCTCGGCATCTCAACAAACTTGAATCAGGTAATTTGGTAATTACAGCACAAAATAATGTTTTCATACAGATGGTATAGGTAGACATAGAGTGTTGACGTCTTGCGTCAGAGTAAACATTGCCCCTGAAACGCCCACCCAGAGTTGTCCAAACCTTGGTACTCAATACCTAGTTATGGTCACCATCAGCCATAGTTGATATATGAGTTTTCGATAAAGAACTTTAATTATACTTTTTGGAATCATGATTGCTGTC
Organism: Cladorrhinum samala; assembly: GCA_033576145.1. NCBI lineage: Eukaryota > Fungi > Ascomycota > Sordariomycetes > Sordariales > Podosporaceae > Cladorrhinum > Cladorrhinum samala. The sequence goes on along the minus strand of MU865022.1, from coordinate 84,457 downwards.
AGAAAATTCAAGAAAAACTTTGTCCTCGTCAGCAGAAAAGCGCCACTCGACCATGAATGCACTGGCACCGGCACAAGCCCTAATCAGTTCACTGTCCAGCCCACCATTTGCCCTCACCATTCTCACTACAAGTATTTAATGCGTGCTGCTGGAAATTCAGGGAACCGGTTTCGAACTCTTCCTTTTCCTCAACCTCTTCAAGATCTATTCTGATCAGCGAACACCACATTTTTATCAACTGAAGAGGAAACTTACACACCACCGCACAAAAGACGAAAAAATGCATCTTCAGCTCTCCTCCGCGGCGGCTGTCACCTTCGGTGCCATGCTCTGCCTTGCGCAAGCAAACGCCGTTAATGCCCCTACTACCCTGTCCACCGTTCACCGTCGTCGATCCCCTCACCAAGAGGGGCAGCGCACCTACGGCGCCCCCACCGGCTCCGAGAGGGCCTCGTCCTCGGCGCGGGCCTCCATTCTCCCCCTCCCGTCCCTTCCAATTCCCGTCATACCCTATCCGGACGTCGCCAGGGACCAAAACATCGCTCCCGTCCCGATCTTCTCCATTCCCGCCACCAGTACCCCTCCGGCCTGGATTCCCCACGTGATTCCCTACCAAGACAAGAAGAACCCCAACATCGCTCCGGTCCCCATCGTGTCGGCCATGCCGTCAATCGTGACTTCGGTCCGGTCCTCCCGGGCCGCTCCAGCTGGTACTGGTGCTGCTTCCATTTCCCCTCATATTCCCGGGTCTCTTTCTCCTTCTGTTCGTCCCTCTGCTTCCGACGCCGCTCCCTCGGCCCCTTTCCCCACAGGCCAGCGCTCCAGCGTTGTCGCTTACCTGAACGAGGACGGCCGCCCAGCCGACGGGGGAGCCTACGTCAGGAACTCACCCTACCCTCCGGGTAACTCTGCTTACCTAGAAAACCAGGAGGATGACGAGGGCGATGATGAGGATCTCAATGACGGCTGGGACGGCACGGGGTTCCTCGATCGGGTGGGCAAGTTTACCGACATAATGCGGTTCAAGTACGGCGGCCGCAACGTCGACATGGACCAGGACGGGATCGCGCATCGAGGAAAGAAGTCGTACCGCGAGGGCCGGGGAGACAGCAGCGCCGACGTTGGCAGCTTCGCTCAACTCGGCGGCGGAGATCCCAACGAGGCGCACAGGGAGTGCGTTTACGATTGTGTGATGGAGCACTGTAAGCCCGTCTGCGAGAAAAAGTGGTATGTGTGTCGCATGATTGCTAACTGGACTAAAATGATGCAGAACGGTGGGATGTGTGTGTGTGTGTGTGTGTGTGTGTGTGTGTGGCCGAGGGCTAATTTGGATTGGGACGGAAACACCCGGTTTAGGAACTGTTATCGATGGTTCTGCATCCCCGCTTGTCGTGATGCCTGTGGGTATTGATTCAGGTAGGAGGAGGATGGAAGCAAGTGGTTGGCGGATGGATGTTGCGCTGAATGAGGAAGACGGATTTTGGGTGATTCCGGTGTTTAAGGAGATTGGGTCTGTTTGGAGGGATGGGGAAGCTCTGTGTTCTGTTTTTACTCGATAAGTTGTAAATGCTCGACCGATCGTACTGCCAACGGTCATTAGCTAGTGCTGGCTTTTCGGGTTGTCATACTTGGCATGATTGACAGCTCAAGAGCTCGTTGCAGACTTGACAGATCTTGAGAGAATGAAATCATGTAAACCCATATTTTTCGGTAATTTTGACATCAAGGCCTAGAACGTTTGCCAATGCGTCGGAATCTTAGCTTAGAATTCTGCTGTGGGAATTTGTGCCCATGCGGTGAGTTTTCAGCTTCTTTCAGGGGTCATCAACACCATGCCTTGGACGGCTTGCCGTTCCCGGATAGGCTTTGTCGATGTTTGATACCTACTGTGTAACATCGTCCAATAGCGCCATCCGTTGGATCCGGGGGGCAAGATTTGATTTGAGAGATCCATGAATCTCGATTTCTGACCGCGGAAGAAACAGTACATACAAAAGGAGACAGGTTTCGCATGCTCGCGGTGAGTTTGCTATCCTCCTTTCGTCACCTTCTCTCAAGCTGGAGTTCAACAACCTGGCGAGCGACACCGTCACTTATTCCCACCGAGTGAAGTTCAAACCCGGCGTTCAATATCAGTTTTCGTTCGGGCACTACCATCTGGCCCAGGTAACGGGCACGCTATCGCTCAAGTTCATGTACCCGGGCGGTTCCATTTCTCTTCCGGCCCAGCTGGGCAATTAGGCCATTAACAACTGGAAACCCCCCTTCTTTTGGCACGCTCGTCGTCAGTTATGTGTCGTGTCGACTAAGCAGACCAATGGGGATACCATCCACGTTGACGATATGCGACCAAGGTTGGGTGAGGCCGGTTTCGGTAGTAGTCTTAATGAGTAATTGTAGGTAATTAAAACATGACCACCACAATAGACGTGACGGGCCTCAAGACAGCTTTGTTTCTTTTCTTTTGCATCATTTTTTTCCCCTTCGCAGCATAACTCTGTGAGGCCGCAGAGCAAAGTTGCTGACAGCAAGATGGCGGATAAAAGGAGGAAAGAGGAATTGGACTGGGAATGCAAGCTGATGATTGAACTGAGAAGTGCAGTGGAGCAATCCTTCAAGCGGGATTTTCCGAGGCCCGACCCCTCCGAACATGGTCCGAACACCCGCGGCCGCCAAGCCGTCCCGAATGCGCTAAACCGAAACGAGATGCGCGCAAACTTTTTTTTACCTCAACAAATCCGCCAGGGCCCGGTTCTCAACCCGCAGCCAGCCCAGCTTGTTTCTGTTCTGTTCAATTTGAGGAACCTTTTCTTGGGCGTCTTTTTTTTTTTTTTTTTTCCCACCCTCCCCCATTCATTATCCCTCGACACACCCAAGTCGCCTTTTCCGACCACAGTCGCTAAGTCAAAATGTTCATGGCTTCTAGAATCCAGACCCGCGCCTTTTCGGCGTCGGCCAGAAACGTACAATTACCCCTCCCTGCCTCCAGAGCTAGCTATAATGGATGATTGACGTATTCTCCCCTCTTTTCTACAGCTCTCCAAGGTCACCGTTCTCGGCGCTGCCGGTGGCATTGGCCAGCCTCTCTCTCTCCTCCTCAAGCTCAACCCCAGAGTTACCGAGCTCGCCCTCTACGATATCCGCGGTGCTCCCGGTACGTCATCCCATCTCGTTCCCGCCACGCTTTCCCGCAAAGCCCATCCCATCTTCCCCCAAAACTAACACGCTATCCCTCAAACCAAGGCGTCGCCGCCGATGTCTCCCACGTCAACACCAAGTCCACCGTCAAGGGCTACGATGCCACCCCCAGCGGCCTTGCCTCCGCCCTCAAGGGCGCCGAGGTCGTCCTCATCCCCGCCGGCGTTCCCCGCAAGCCCGGCATGACCCGCGACGACCTCTTCAACACCAACGCCTCCATCGTCCGCGACCTCTCCAAGGCCTGCGCCGAGAACGCCCCCGACGCCAACATCCTGATCATCTCCAACCCCGTCAACTCGACCGTCCCCATCTGCGCCGAGGTCTTCAAGTCCAAGGGCGTCTACAACCCCAAGCGCCTCTTCGGCGTCACCACCCTCGACGTCGTCCGCGCCTCCCGCTTCGTCGCCGAGGTCAAGAGCACCGACCCCAAGGATGAGAACATCACCGTCGTCGGCGGCCACTCTGGCGTCACCATCGTCCCCCTCTTCTCCCAGAGCAACCACCCCGACCTCTCCTCCAACGATGCCCTCATCAACCGCGTCCAGTTCGGCGGCGACGAGGTCGTCAAGGCCAAGGACGGTGCCGGTTCCGCTACCCTCTCCATGGCCATGGCCGGCGCCCGCATGGCCGAGTCGGTCCTCCGCGCCGCCCAGGGCGAGAAGGGAGTCGTCGAGCCCACCTTTGTCGACTCTCCTCTCTACAAGGACCAGGGCATCGAGTTCTTCTCCTCCAAGGTCGAGCTCGGCCCCAACGGCGTCGAGAAGGTCCTCCCCGTCGGCAAGGTCGACGCCGTCGAGGAGAAGCTCCTCGAGGCTTGCTTCGCCGACCTCAAGAAGAACATTGAGAAGGGCCAGAAGTTTGTTGCCGAGAACCCCGGCAACTAAATATTTTGATGATCTTTTCCACTCTGTGTGAATGGAAACAAAAAAGGAAAAAAGTTGAATTATAATAAGAAAACTCTTTTTTCTGTGAAGCCCAGCCCTTCCCCCCCCCCCCCCCCTTCTTATCTTTCCCTCTTGAAACGGTTTTCCTCCAGAAAAAAGCTTGGTGATGGAGTGAAGAAAAAAGTTGGTGCTGTATTGTTTGTATTATAAACGAGGATACTTGTTTTTTTCTCCAGTTCTGGTACCTCTGCAATATTAAAGAGAAGAAACCATTTTGAGCGCGGCGGGAAATGAAAATTAAAAATCAAAAATATACAAATGTACCCTTCCGAAATGCAAGAATACCTTCTCAGACCCTCATTTCGACGTGAAACCCAGCGCTGATTCTGGACCACGAGAGGGTTCTCTTGGAGTTTCAATATTTCTTTTCTCTTTTTATCGCGAGATATAGTTAATTATACATATGACCACAAAATCAATCCACATCTAATTATCTACCTTCTTGGTGTCTGTCTGTCTAAGTGTCTAGCTAGGTACCTTGGGTACTTACTCAATTCAGGGGAAGAAACATGAAACCTCTCGGCCTCGTACTCCAAACCCCGGATCCGGGCCCAGTTCCCTCCTTGCCTCGTTCCACACAAAACTTGACGTCCAGCTCCGTCACGGCGCCGTGTTGCGTCTGGACAGTAAATCGAGAGCGACGTGGGGGGGGGGGGGGGGGACATTGTCTTTTGCGTTAGCTTCACCAAATCCGGGACCATCGACTTCCTCTTTTGATTTTAATGTTTATTTCATTTTCATTTTCATTTTCATTTTCATGGTCGTTATCCCCGGCCGGCAAGACTCCGTACCCCAGAACTTCAATGAATCCTCCTCGATCATGTGTTTCAGTGTACGGGCATGGGCGAAATTGGGGGAGCCGTGTTTCTCATGTCCCTCCTTGGCACACTGGACGGGTGATTTTATTGACTGTCCGTCCGACTGTCGTTGGGCGAAGTGAGTGCAAGCCATCGGGTAGAAATCAACGGCACAGCATAGCTTGTGTTCGGGTTGCACTTTACGCCGTGCGTAAGGCAGCTGTGTATAATGGCTACCTACCTACACTGCTTTATCGCGGGAAGGGTTACAGCCTCTCCGTTTGGGATCCAATTCATAATTGTTTACTTTGTAACAATGGGTCAAATTGCCAAGGAATATCTCCAGTTCAACTGAAGTCTAAGGTACTGACTACTCTAGACATTATTAGGTAGGTACAGGGCGAAATGTTACAGCATCTTTGGGACATATAAACTCCCCTGAATCAAAATCGGCCACAACCCAGTCAGTGCAACTAAATCACCGCAGCTGCTTGGTCACCAGCCCGATCAAGCTCAGAGGCACAACCCCCTTATCCCCCTCGGATTCGGCCTTGGCAAGCACGGGGAACATGTAGGCTGGGGCGGTCCAGGTCATCCACAACAATACCCAGAGGGCGCCACCCCATCGCTGGAGAGCCGTTGGGCCAGTTGAACCGCCGCCAGGTTTCGCAGTGCTGCGGGTAGAAAGAATCCAGGTTGCCAAGTCTTCAATCACGATCCCGAGGGGCTGGATCGTGAAGAAGCGCATGGCCCCCGACTCGCCGGGAAGCATGCCTGCATCATTTCTCATTAGCATCTCGATCAAATATGGCCCATCAGAGGATTTGATTGGATTGGGGCAGTGTGGGCAAGTATGACGCACCAGAGGAAACATCAATAGCCACGTGGAACACGGCTGACAACAAAAAGATCATCCAGGGGCGAGCATATCTTGCAGCCTTGGACCCTCTCGGAAGCCGCAAAACATCAGAGAGGAACCAGTTGGAAGTGACGCGAAGCCGGTGTGTATTTGTCTGGTGCCAAAAGATGCTATTTCCAAGGCATTAATTTCAATTATTCTCGTTTCAACTTTTCCTCAAATAAATCAAAATGAAAAAAACATACCTCCAAAAGCTCCTCAGGCTGTGGATTGCCCCGAATGGCCCGTTAAAGGGCGGCCAGTCCTCGGGGTCGCTGAATCCCGTGGCGACCGTGACAAAGGCGCAAATGTTGTAAACCCCACGCTGGACGGAAACCAGCCCGGCCCCCAGCCCAAGGGCGGCGAAGATTCTCATCATGAATTCCTCTGCCGAGACCTGCCCGATCCGGGAGAACAACGGCACCTTGTCAAGCGAGTAGAACTTGTCCGTCACGGCTGGATCTGCAGAGACGTCCATGACGTCCAAGACCAGGTAGCAGACAACGATTGTCTTGAGCGTGTGCACGAGAAAGGCACTGCGGGACTTGGCCAGCTTCTCGTCGAGCTTGGGCAGACCTCTGGCTCTGTAGGGGGTATCCACAAACCGCCAGGAGAACATGGTGGCAAACCCAAACTTTAAACGGGAAACGAAACCATCGTCAGCGGGGTTCCGCCTCTTCGGCGGCGACGGCGCACCCCAAGGCTTGATGAGTTCGTTTTCCGGCCCTTGCTTTTCGTACGTCCATTTGCTGAGGACGCCCGCGTCAAGGTACTGCCAGAGGTACGAGAGCGTGTAGCCCCCGACCGACGTCGCCCACGCGCCTCTCGAGATGTAGACGGGGCATTTCAGCACGCAGTCCCAAGTCAGAGCGGAAACGGCGCCGAGAACCGCTATGCGGATGAAGGAGCTCGAGACGAAACCGATTGCGAGCGAGGAGATAGTGACGACGGCGACGAGGTCGAAAACAGGATGATGATCCATTGCTGAAAAGAATAAACAAATAATAATAACACAATAACAATAATAAAGAAAAAAAAAAGAAAAAAAAGAGAGAGAGAGAGCGAATTTATTTTGTGGTATGAAAAGGATGACACGAGCTTTAAAAAAACCTAAACATGCCGTTGGGTTTGATCTGCCAAAACGCGCGATGCAGCGGCTTGGAAGCGAACCCAACAGCAGCAGCAAATGTCGGCTAGACTAGTGAGCAAAATGGCACAGCAGCAGTGCATCACCTCGTTATAATCAATTAATTAGTTAGGTATCTTCCTACTGTTAAACTACCTAGTGTTCATGCACCGCTGTGCTGCAAGAATAGCACCAAAATGAAAGGGCATGGAACCTAGCCATGGAGAACCAACACTTGCTGTGCCGCGATCGAATGCACCAATGGAAAGGCGAAAGGTGCTGAGAAGAGAGCGAAAAGGCATGATTTATCCCCTGTATAAATAAACCCCCGAGATATTCACTCCTTCAGCAGTCAGCACAGTGCTTCTGGTCCCGTTTCGACAAGTGGACTTTGAATTGTGCTTGTTGTGAGAGAGAGGGCAAAAGAAGAAAAAAGGACTCGTCTTCTTCAGGCTTTAGTAGCAGAGATCACTTATGGTTGAAGTCGTTGCAGCCCCCTCCGGGCATCTCCCACAACACCGAGCTCGATGTTATGTGTCAACTTTACTGCACTGTCCTGCATGCAACATGGCCCCTGATGATGCAGACAGACTGATCACAAACCAACATCTTTTTTTTTTTTTTTTTTTTTTTTTTTTTTTTTTTTTTTTTTTTTTTTTTTTTTTTTTTTCGGTAACTCCAAGGCTTTGTCTAATCTCGTCAGCGGCAAGAGTGTGAAACTCATGGACGTCCAGGGTGCCTAGACGATGCTGTAGGTGTTCGCTCCGGGGTCCCTTATCCTCGCCGCCATCTTGGTCCTCACCATCCTCTTTCTGCTTCTGGCCGAGGGGTCCTCTAAAAGACTGTGGCATTAGACCGTTTACTTGGCCTTTTTTTTTTTCTGGTTACCAAAAGGTTCACAAGACTTTTCAGAAATGCAAGGAGAGTTTACAACTTAGTGAATTTTTATTTCTACAACAAAACAGCAGTGTGGATAAAAAACCGACACCTCGCGCCATACAACCTCAGAACCATAATCCAAAAACCTCATGCATCCCTTCCAACCTGTACACGTCTAACCAATCTACATCTAAGCAAAGTAAATTAATTCCTCGCTGCCGCCGCGGGCGCCGCACCACCACCGCCACTCCACGCAGCGCTCAACTGTCTCTTCCTCTCCTCCAGTTGCCTCTCAAACTGGGCCACCTGCTCGGCCGCCTTCTTCTCATCCTCAATCTCCTTGGCTCTCCTCTCCTCCTCCTTCCTGACCCTCTCGCGCTCCAACTGGTCCGGCCGCCTCTCAGCGATATCCTTTGCCCTCAAGTCACTGAACAGATACTTGAGCACAATCTCAATCAGGTAGCACGCCAAAAAGTCGACAACCATCAAGACCGTCATCTCGGTCTTGAACTGATCTGTGAACTTGACAAGCTTCATCTGCTCGTTGAGCTCAGGGATAAACTCGGTCGAGCAAGCAAAAGCGATGGCCGTGACGCCAAGGATACCATAAAACATTCCCTTATTCTCCGAAAGGGATTCACGGAATGGACGACCTTGGTAGTTGACTGCGAACGTGGAGATTTGTTGGATGAGTTGGAGGAGGTAGACGCCCGAATTGAGGAGCGAAGGGGTGAATTCCTTTTCGAGGTCGACGACTTCGCCGCGACTGGATTGAAAAGCTATTAGTCACAGTGCATACTTGGAAGAGGTAGGTGGGGGGAAAGGTGATCAAGAACTTACGGTGCAATCGTGTCGCACAGACGGGCGAGGTAGATGAGAGTGCCGACGTGGACAGCAAACTGACCAAGGATGGAGCCGATGATGTAAATGTTGAAGATCTTGGGCTGGGGCCGCTCCTTCGAGAGACCCTCAACCGACTTGGCGCGGGAGATGGACAAGAAGCACACGCTCAGGAGCAAGCCGCTGATGGTCATTTGGGTGTCGCCAAACTTGATGCCTTCGAGGTACAAGACGCTCAAGCTGTAAGCGCTGATTAGACAGTTGAGCGCAAGGATCTTGTACATCTGAATGGTGGCGACGAGGGTGCAACGACCCTGGCGGATGATGTTGGGAACGGCAATGACGTTGCGAAGCTTGGAGGTGAAAGGAGCAGCGACCGAAGCGTCACCGAGCTTGAGAGTCGGTGCCTCATCTTCCATGTCTGCGTCCATCATGGCTTGAGAGAGCTTGTCGGAGAGAGCCGAAGCCTTCTTGGCAGCCTCGGCCTGCTTAGCCTTCCTGGGGTCCTGATTGATCAGCTGCTGAGCAGCGGGGGAAGTGACAGTCTCCACAGTATCATGACCGTAAGTCTTGGCCAGTTGGGCAACCGTGACACCCTTCTTCTCAGCCTCGCGCTCCATTGCCTTATCGTAGTGGGGGTTGGACGGTCCGGGGGGATAGAGGTGAGCGATCATGGCAGGAACAGGGGGTGCAGGTTGATTCCACCGTGCCATCAGGTCGACTTGCTTCTGATACATATTCTTCATGGCGTTGTATCGCGCGTGTTCGGCAATGCGGGTGAGATCTTCAGGCGTTCCGTTCAGAAGAGCAACACCAATGTGAGCTTGCTTGAGAGCGCCGACATCGTTGGTGCCATCTCCCGCCATCAAGGTGAAGTATCCCATATCCTTGAGACCGAGCAGAATATCCTCCTTTTGCTTGGGCGACACGCGGGCGTACACCCAGGTGTAACGAACGAGAGTCTTCCAGCCGACTTGGTCCTTGAACTTGTTGAGGGCGTAACCTGTAACACAGAGATCCTTGGTCTTGATGATCTCCGGGTCGATCGGCTTGGTGGGGTCCACGTCAATCTGAATCTTGTCATCCACGCTGCGCCAGACGAGCCTCTCCTCGCCATGAGCGCTGTGCTCGGGGGAGTCAAGGATCAAAACATCGCGGTCGACAATCTCAACCTCCTTGGCGACGTGGACAGCAGTGAGCGGGTTATCTCCGGTGATCATGACGACGCGGTGGCTGCTCTCGTTGAGCATCCGAACCGCCTGCTTGGCATCATCCTTGAGAGGGCACTGGAGGACCAAGAAACCGGCGAACGTGAGTTCAGATTCAACCTCCTCCCGCTTGAGATCATTGATCTTGCGCATGCCAATTTCGTCACCAGCTGAAAGATGCTTGTAGGCGAGGGCAAGAACACGGGAGCCGCGGCGAGTAAAGTACTTGTAGGTCTCCTCGTAGTCGGCGGGTACCGTGACCAACATCTTCATTATGGTCTCGGGAGCGCCCTTGACGGCGACGAAGGTTCCCTTGAGCGTCGTGTGGGTTTTGGCATCAGTAGCGTGGATCGTGGCAACGGAGCTTTGGCGCTTGAGAGCCGACGAGAACTGGAAGCGACGCTTGACCTGAACGTTGCCGGAAACACCGGAAGCAGAAGCGCTTGCGGGCTTGCTAGAAAGGATGTCGTTTCTGCCCAGAGTCCAACCCAAAGCAGTAAGCGTGGCCTTCTCCATGGGGTCACCGACTACGTCGCCCTCGTCGAGCTTTACAAGAGCATGGGCAGTTGCGAGTACCAGCTGAGTTTCGATAGCGGCCTCTTGGACCTTGCTCATGTGGCTGTGGGCGCCGTCGGTTTCCCTGGGAGTATCGGTACCGGAGTGGCCAAGGCCGAGACCAGCAATACCCTCGACAACGAGGTCCTCACCAGTGAGAGTGCCGGTCTTGTCAAAGCAGGCCACATCGATGCGGCCGGCAAAGGGAATTCTGAAGGGCTCGGTGCAGAAGATGGCATATTTGGCAAGGGCAGCCAAGCTCGTGTTTACGGCCAAGCTGAGCTCCATGGGAAGCTCAGGCGGCACAACGCTGGTGATGATGAGGACGCAGTCGAGGAGGAGCTTGGAACGCTTGCGATCCTTGCGGACACCCTCGTCCCACACGTACCAAGAGGCAGCAATGGCGAAAACCAGGAGGAACAGAATGAAGAAGAGCGCCTCAACGTTGGCAGCCGACACATGTTCCGTCGAGTAGATCATGGTGCGGACCAAGCTGCCCTGAGAAGTCTCGAAGCCGGTCTTGGTCACAATGGCCATAGCCCCATTGTCTGGAGGAGGGGGTACGCCAGAGGCAAGCTTGGGACGCTCTTCGTCGGCGTTGCCGTGCGTAATCTGAAGGACCTTGGTACCTCCCCAGAGGAACGAGTTCTTGTCCAAACCGTCAATGTCGATGGCAGCTTCACCAGGCCGGAGCTGGATGGATTCTTTCAGGAGCGGGGTACTCTCGCCCGAAAGCATGGCCTCGTTGACAATTGCAGTTCCCTCGACGAGCAGCATGTCGCAAGCGACACCGCTATCCTCCTTGGTGCGCGTGGCAGATACCAGGTCGCCGGGCAGCAGCTTGTCGCTCTGGATCTGAGACCACTTGCCAATCCGGTAAACCCAAATATCGTACGGCTTGATGCTCATGCTGCGGAACTCGTTCAGGGTGCGCTGGCGCTGCCAAACCACGGTGCTCTCGAACATGAGGAGCATGAACAGAGTGAAGAGCGAGTAGTACCAGTATTCATCCAGCAACCAAAGGCCGACGCAGAAAATCTGGAAGACGAAGAACGGCGCGACGGCATGTTCCTTGAAGAGCTCGGTGAAGGTCGGGACGGGGATATCGAAGGTATTGGTGCCATAGTGATGCTCGAGACGCTCCAACTCGGCCGCGGTGGTGATGCCCTTGGACTTTTGGAACTTGGAGAGCTGCTGGGCGGGTGCGGCATCGATAGCGTACGTGAGGGTGGTAAAGGACTGGGTATCGGGATTGTAGAGGAATCGGCGCTTCTGGAAGAGGAAGGAGATGTTTGCCTTGCCGCCAAACTGTATGATAAACTTTGGTTAGACCTCGTCACGTTGGGACCAAAACAAATGAGAAGGAGGGGCAATCGACACTTGCATTGTCGCGCGTCAGCTTGCAGATGTCGGCGGCGCCGGCATTCGCAATGGGGAGGACCTTGATGAGCTCGGCATCTTGGATGGAGCGAGCTTTCTTCGTGGTGAAGAGCGCCCTGAGATTAATATTCCAGTGCGTGCAAAGCCAGACGAGCGTCTGGACAGTGACGATGGACCCGACCCAGACGAAGGTCCATTCCTGTCCGCCAATATGCTTGTCGTACAGCTCCTCGGTCAGGTAGTATCGGAGGAAGATGGGCCATATTATCGCAAACGGCCAGACGTATGTGTGTTGATAGAGCGGTAGCGGGCGCAGCAGTTCGGCGAACTTGATCTGCGGATTATCGACGAGCGGCGCCATGGCTGGTCGATGCAGTTCATGGGAATGGGGAAAGAAAAAATAATTATGCTAATCAGGTAGCCCGCATTTGAGACAGGCCGCCAGAGCGGAATGCAAACGCGCTCCTTGTGTGGTTGTCTTAATTTTTTGGGGGTTGGAGGCGGAAGGTACCAAATGGAGGGCAATGGAAATTAATTTGTATCGCTGCACGGCTCGAGCTGGCAGCGCGGGATGATTTGTGCCAATGCGATGAGGTGTACTCTTGGAACCAATCCGGTTTAGCGCATCCTCCAGCTGCTGGTGTTTTCTGCGCTGTGTTTACGCCACCCTTTGACTATTCGAAAAATTTCGTCAGCTGTCGCCACGTGTGGCGCAAGACTTTGTGCACTTGGATCAATCTGGAAAACTCCGAAAATTGTCGACATCACACAGATTTGCTCCACTTTTCGCATGCTCATCATCGATTGCTTGTTGCCCTGCCATAGATCGATCTCTTTCTGAGTTTTCTTCATTTAACTCCACAAAATTGATAGCAACGTTGCTGAAATGGCCACATGCCATTCCGATAATTATCTGTTGGCGTTGTCGATTGGTTAGCAATTCTTTACCATCCTGCGTCCTTGCCAGTGAACTCACTCGCTAGGGTGTTCAAAACGGAGTCATCCCTTGAAAGGTCTTGCAAGTGACGGGTAGATGGATTGGTTATCGTCAGTAAACAGACAGTCTGTATGCTTTTTTATGTTGGGAATTTGATTAGATCTTCACAATCCCTCGAGCCGCACGTGTTCATGACTTTGATGGCCTTCGATCTTTCAGATTTGCGAGGACTACTATTATGACGAAGGTTAAGAAATGACCTGGCGGCAAACTCCTGTCTGGTCAAAGTCTTCCGGGGTGGTTTTGGAGCCAGAATATATTATACTCTATCCCACAAGCCTGTCCTTGACGTCAAGACCTTCTTTCTGATCTCAGCGTCCACGTGCTGTCAAATCATATTGATCTGCTCTGATAAGAACACCCAAGCCCATGTTCACTCGCTCGATAATTACGTGATGTTTTCGGGTTGCTTCCTGCAAGGCTCCAGAAACCTCAGTAACGCGATGCATGTCTTGGTACCTATATCTGTTTCGATGACCGGATCATTCAAGCTCCTGCTCTACACGGCTGGAGAATAAATACTAAAAGGCTTGCAATTCGGAGCTGGTAGGTGAATACGGCGGGCATACTTGTCCCAGTGCTGTGAGTTTTCCAGCCTTATGCAATTCTCCAGTGAAACCCGTCGTCTTGTTGGAACTGGGGACCGCAGGGAGAGGCTACCTAATTGTCAACTATGCGAGATCGAAGTATCATTCTCATTGTGATTTGCATTTGCTATGAAAAAACTCCTCGTGGGTAATGAAGATTTATCAATACGCGGACCTCGCGCCGCCTTTGCCGCACGCCAGGCACTTCATCTGCAAAGCCTCCGTCGGCCGAAGCTGTCCTGAGCCACCGCAATGGGGACAATGTCCGAGCAATGGGTTACGAATATACGAGCTGAGTAGATCCTTGAGAAATTCGGGTGATTCGGTGGCAAGTTCACTGTAAGCATCCATGAAAGCTTCACCAGCGCCTCCCATGTCATTTCCCGAGGGGGCAGCATTGCCAGCGCTAGGTTGTCGAGGCCGCTTGCCCCGCTCCAGTTGCAGACGTAGGGCCAGAACGGCCTTGTCCCGCAGTGTTCGAACGGACGAGGGAGTCAGCTGATACACGTCTGGAATTGAATCGAGGATGTCTTTAATGCTTGGCCCTTGGTTCAATTCCTCGCCGTATTTGGTGACAGCCAAGTTTCGCAAACCTTCCACCTGGTACATATCGGCCAAAGCAAACATGCGTGCGTGAATACACAACGCTGGGAGCTCATTGTCGTTGCTGCAATTTGGCTTCTCGTCGCAAAAATCAAGGGGCAATCTCGGGCCGTTGCCGTCGTTGTAATTCCCGCGATAGAAGTAATCTATCATCCGCCGCACCATCGCCGGTGACTGTTCGGCTATCTCGTACTCCCCCGACACCGCTTCCTGCAACAGGGTTGGTTAGTAATGATCCAAATCAGTTCCTTTGAAAGATGCATTGACTTGGGAAATATGCTCACCCTGAACGGCTTGCTGCAGGCCGCGCGGAGCACTTTCGACTGGCTGCACACGATAACCTTGTGAACCGGAAACCTCTCAGAGCCGCAGATCAGAACGAAGTCGGTGAATTCTTCTCTCTCGCGCGCCCTAAATATAGTAGGTGTGAGTTGATGCAAGTTCCCAGTGACGGGCTGTGAGGAAGTTTAATGATTCCAAAACATTTCTCGCTGGTACTTACTGCATTATCTCGCTCATCAGTCGTTTGAATCCCGCCATTGTGTTGTAGTAGCGTAGATGGCTTGATGGTGTCTTGCCAGGCCAATGTCCTGGGTAATGGCCCCATGAGCCCCGCGCGCACCGTTCGGATTATTTGATAAGGGAAACGTCTACTGTAAAGGTTTGAGCGCTTCGTTGTTTGCCAAGGCCGGAACTCAAGGCAGCCGTCCCACGACAAACAACCAACAACGATTGATTGGGTGGTCCCATTTCCGATGCAGGCTCTTTTTTTTTTTTTTTTTTTTTTTTTTTTAATCGCATGGTTTTTATGCCTTACTTTCAGTAATCATACTTGCCACTTGAACCTACAATACAAGTCACCCTTTATTATTCCATCTTGATTCTAAAATACCTGTATGAGGCTTGTATTCCAATCGGGCGTCTCTCTCTCGGTACGTCACTACACTTTTATTGGGGAAAGACATCTGCACCAGTCAATGTCCTGTCGATCCATATATTGCTATTACCGAGTTATAGGCGACAAACACATAAACATCCAATTATTACTAACTCGCTCAACCAGAATCATCAAACAACGCC
Source organism: Cladorrhinum samala (assembly GCA_033576145.1). NCBI lineage: Eukaryota > Fungi > Ascomycota > Sordariomycetes > Sordariales > Podosporaceae > Cladorrhinum > Cladorrhinum samala. The sequence continues at coordinate 69,365 of MU865022.1, read as the reverse complement.
AAGACCTTTGCCAAAACCGCCGTCGTCGAACCAACCTCATCCCCTCGGACGCTCTCCTCACTGAGCCCATCCTCGCCACCCACCTTCCCTGGTTTTTTTCTCCTCTTTCGACTCGCAGTCCCAGTTAAAAGCTCCCCATCCAACTCTTCCCTCCCAACAGTCGCAGTCGACTGCGACGTCCCTCCCCCAATCGTCCTACCAACGGTAATACTACTAGACCCAAAATCAAGCGTCGCCGTCGCGCTCCGGACCGTCCCCGACGCGGGAGTCGAGCTCCTCGTCGTCAAGGTCATGCGGCCGTCGGTCTGGAATTCCCCCGCAGAGCTGTTGCTAGAGTCCTCCGAATCGCGATCACCGCGGGGATCGTTCTCGGGTTTATAGCTTTTGAGCCCCCATTTGTCGTCGTTTGTGGGTCGTTTTCGCTTTTTGATCTTTTTCATCATTGATGGCACTGTAGATGTTGAGGCTTCCAGGCGGAGTTGGTCTCGGACAGGTTCTTCTCTTTCTTTGACGGAGGTGGAGCATATTGCTTGAACGGTCTCGGACGTCACGTCTTCGCCTTCTCGCAGGGCTACGCCATCTCGGAGAGTTGTAATGTTTTGTTGTTTTAGGAATTGCTGCTCGGGGATGATGACCTCTCGAACATCTCGTGGCGGCAGTAGGATTGAGGATGTGCTGCTTTCTGCTGACTCCTCTGTTGTTTCGTCAAGTAGTAAATGTTTGAATGACAACTGTTGAGGAGCTGGTGGTGCTGGTGGCGGTTCGTGGTTGGTTGGTGTAGCCGTGTGTTGCTGTGATGGACCAAGCAAGAAGCTGGCAATCCCTTTCTTTTCCTCTTCGACTTCAAGTTTGGTGGACCCAGGCCCCGGCGTTTTGGAGGTCCGCATCCTCTGCGGGCTGATTGAAGGTCGGACCGGTGACCGTTGTCGCGCCTTTTCCTCCCGCGCCTTTGCTTTTGCCAGTATTTCTCTGCGTTCACGCGCGATCTCCGGTAAGCTCTTAATCGGAGGTTTGGCAGATGACTTGAAGTTGACCGGGACTGGTGCCCCTCCTTCGTCGCGAACCTTCAGTCTCGGTTTGCGAGTCACTAATGTGAAATGATCAACGCTGTCTCGAATATATCCTGGCGCCGGTTCAGCATTATCAAAACTCCTGGCACCCTCCTGCGACATTCTCTTCTGATCTTGATCCGCCTTAGCTACCAACACCGTCCACGCCCTGTCCACTATGGTCCTCGCACCCTGACTCTTTCCTTCGTCCCCCTTGGTGAGTGCTCCAAATAAGGCAATTCGATGTTCCAACTCTTTGGCACCCGGCTCGATCCCTTTGATTTCTCCCGAGTGCAGGTGTAGTTCGATTTTCCAGTTGCCTTCCTCGCTTCTGAGCAACAATTTTAACTCCATAGCGTCCCGACAGATTTTCAACATCTGAGCCTTGACTTTCTCGGCGTTTCGAGCAAACACAAACTGGATGACGGGGGACAAGGCTTTGAAGATCTTGGAAGCAATCGGGGCTAGAGACAAAGTTGGGTCTCGGAGAGGAGCGCTGGTCGTGATTACTGAGCGCCGCCAAGCCTGAAGGGTAGAGGTCCCAACTGATAAATATGGATGTTAGTTGTCAATTTCTACGAAGTTGGTGAAAGAGTCGGCTGTAAAGAGGAGAAGAAACGTACCGCCGAGCTCCAAGAACCGCTTCTCCAGCGTTCTCAATTGCTTTTCTGGTTGGGAGACGGTTTTATCTGAGTCGTTCGTGAGTTTAACACCTTCGAGGCCAAAGCTAAAGAGATCTGGCCGGAGGATGTCATCCCACAGAATCTCAAATATCTTTGCCATTACTCTTTGAGATCTCTGCTGGGCTGACAGACTGTTCCAGACATCGGGGGGGCAGAGAGCCTGAGAGGAGTCCAAGCCTGCTGAGGTTGATGGCAAGGGTCCGAGCTGAAGGGCCGAGCTGGTGGAAAATTCGTCAAGGGCCTGACGCAGGTTCAAAAACGCTGAGCGAATGAGGGGTCTAGAAGAACTTTTGGGTTTTGAAACTCTTTGTGTTGTGGTTGGATTTTGTCCAGTTTGCAGGATGGTGCCAACGGGGACTCGTTTTTGACTGCCGGACGTGGGGAGGTTGCTGCTAAAGATATTCGGTAGCTTGTTACGCCTTGGGTCCCCCCTCATCCTCTCGGTCTCGAATCTTGCTAATCTTGCACGCTTTCTAGCCAGCTCTAGATCTACCTCGAGCTGTTCCAACCGTAGCTGGTCCTCGGCTCTCGCTTTCTTCAGAGCAGCCAGCTCCTCCTGGGTAGCGCTTGTGGTAGCCTGGATACTCTGTTGTTCTGGGTTCTTTCGGGCATCGCCGGCGATTGGGTTTGCATTTTTCAATGCCTCTGTCTCCACCACCTCTGCTTGTACTGGCTGCCGTTCTGAGAAGGTGTCAAGATGCCGGCCGAGACGCGCTGACATCTCACTGACTACACTGCTCAAGTGGTCAATGCTATCCCTCAGGAAATGGGTTTCGGTCTGGAGGACACGGAAATTGTGGCGCAATCGGGGCTCGAGATCTTGAACGACTGAGTCTCCCACAGCTCTGATGGAGCTGCCAAAGAACGGGGCGGAAACTCGCGGAATGTATCTCTCTTCCGGGCGCCATTGCCCTGAATGGTTTGGAAATATTGATTTTCTGATCGTGAATGCGGATTTCCTGATGGCTGGGTCGTGTCTGGTCAATGTTCCCGCGGTCAGCCCCCAGCGCTCGCAAAGAAAATTGTGACGTGCAAACCTCCGGGTCTGATCTGAACCCCGGGGAAACCCGCGGAATTGGGCCGTCAAGTAGGGCGACAAATCCTCCATTGTAAGCGATGTTGACGATGCCTGTTACGAACTTCCGGCACTGACATCTTGAGATGCTGTATCTTCTGGAGTTTAGAATGCTGCGCGTTATGAGACAAAGGTCCATACATCGGGAGGGGTGGTATGGGTTGCGAACAGACAAAGGTTGACCGGAGTTGGCAACGAGCTCGGGCCTGGCGCCAGAGCTAAGTACGCATCAGCCGAGCAATTGATGGAGGATGTGACAAAGAAAATCAGAACATCAGTCTCTGTCCTACGGTAGGTGTTGATAAAGCATCCTCTGCACGAGCCAGTTTTACCCCTAGCATACAGATCTCCAATCTCTACGAGTGCAAGTCAGCCTCCAAATCTATCTCCAGCCTTTGGAACTAAGATAAAAATACCTACACTAGCCACTTTTGCCAAGTATCCATGTATATAAACACACGGAAGATCAGGCCCAAGTTGTCAACAGCTTTGAGGATCGGAACCAAGGCATACAGATTGATGTGAGCCATGGGGCAATTTAGTAGTGGCATCAGGTTTGGTAAAAAATACGCAGTCAAAGACTCCCCTGTTGTCATACAAAACAATGCTTCTTGTCCGATCATCCTCATCTTGGCTGCCTCAATTGTGGAGGTGGACAGCAAACATGACAACCTGGAGGAACAGCGCAGCATGTACATGCGTCACAAGCACCGGAATACGAACCTTAGATTAGATGATCTCGCTGGGGTTCGTCGGGTCCATCAGTGACAGATATAAATAGAGCAGGGCAGCCCTTCACAGCAGCACTTGCTCATCCTCTAATTTGACAGCCCAATTTCCTCTATCAACGATAATCATACATCACCATGCGCCTCCCACAGTTTGCTGCTATATTTGTCACCTCCTATCTTGCCTCTACTGCACTGGCACTGGCTGCAGAAAACAACAGCAATAACTGTGACGATGCGTCAGTCAACTTCGACGACGGCGCGACATCCATCAACTCGCCTCTAGCTGACGACTGCAAGGCAGTAATTTACAGCCAAAAGTTCATGTTAGTTTCTGCCATGCATTTCTGTCCTGAATTTTTGGACGCTCCAGCTGATGAAAACCGTCATCTCCGAATAGCGGCCTCGAGAAATCACAGACCAGATCTTTTACAAGGGGAACATGCACCATGAGCTTCCACCTGGGTTCGGGGAACAGCATGATAATCAACAAGCCCCAGATGCTTAAGCTCTTTGACCTTGTCGACGACAAATGCGGAAAGACGTTTCCCGACGGCAAACGAAGGATGGAGACCCACGGTGATATAATTTGCGGTCTTGCTGCTGTAAATTTTGAGGTGAAGCATTCAGTTTGAGTTGGACGGAATCTACAAGAGTCAAGCCTGGGGCGGGGAGGTCGGAGGGGTTAAGAAGGAGAACAGACAGTACGGAATTCACATTGATTTCCTTGTGCTTTGATTCGTGGTGATTCGGAATTCAAGAGAATGCCATGCATGCTAGCTGCTGTTGACAGCAGCCTGGTGCCTTCAGGTAAGGTAGGTAGCTTAACTGGAAGTCAGGTCTATCTTCCGGTCTCAGCACAGCACCCGTGGGCCTCTGCAGTGTGGCCAGTGGACAGAGGCCCTCGTCCAAACTCCAACGTCCCTACGGGCCGCACCTTCCTGCCGTCGGGTGCTCAGGCGTTCAGCAAGACGCCGAGAGCGGTGACCGAGCCTGAGCTGCCCCACACCTTTCGCGTTGATCTTCCCAGCTGTCGAATTTTGGAGAATTTTTCAAACCTTTCCCGACTTCCACTTTCTCAGCAGCTGCAGCGATAGCAATCCCGACAACAAAACAACACCCCGCTGCGACACCGGACCAAACCAACCCAAATCGAGCCACCATGCTCATCTTTGCGCTTTCGGCTCGTTCTCTTCAGCCATCTTCTTCCTTATTGTTTCGCCGCACAAGCAACTGATGCCGACTCCCTCAACTGAACTCGACCCCCCTTTGGGTTCCAGGTTTGCGACTGCAATGGCCTCTTTGGCCGTCTCATCTAGATTTCACTGCAGCCTCCGCACTTTTGACAATTCAATCAATCGTAGCTGACTTGTTGAATAGGAGGCCCTACCTGGGCCTGCGAGTGCGCCTGCCCCGCCTGCCAGAGGAAACAATCGCAGCAAAAGACCCGTCCACCCGAGAGGAAGGGCAACAATAATCGACAACGAACCCGCGTGCGTCTGCACCTGCCCCCGACCAAAAGAACCCTCCTACCTCAAAACCCGAGAAGTGTCCCGCGTGGGTATAATTTCCGGGGTCGCGCCCGCTGTCTTGCAAGTTTTGAAGGGAGTCCGGCACGGTGTCAAATAGACCCTCCCCAGAACCCGAGAAGTGTCCCGCTTGGGTATAATTTCCGGGGTCGCGCCCGCTGTCTTGCAAGTTCTGAGTGGAGTTGGCATTTGTGATCTGGAGTGGTCGGCTAGGGAACAACAGGTTTAGGGCCGCGGACCGTTGGACGATAGGCAGAACTCCGTATCTGGAACACCATGACATCGCCTCCGGAGTATCATTCGTGGATTGGTTAGATAGTAACCAACCCCTGTAATGCAAACTTTCCTCTCGGCTGCTCCTTCTGGGCCTTGAACCAATTACCAAGCTCGAGTACGAATGGTCCTCCTCATGCAGCCTCCTCGGTTCCTCCCACGAACCCGTGCAACACCCCCAGCTCCCAGAGCCAGTAAGTTTCCCTCTATGATGACTGATCCGATACCGCGATTTGGAGGGAGGAGGTGAGACCTCGTCAGGGTCGGCATTGCCCTTTCCTGTTTCCACTGAGCATCGCGCACCCAGACAGAGAGCGGTTTATTCCACCATCCTCTTCTTCATACTCTTGTTACAATCACAATAAACGATCGCCAAGTCACTGCTGAACAATTCGTCTCTAGATACAATGATTTCATCTTACCAGATTTACTGCGCCATAATCTCAACTCTCTTTGCCTTTGCCATGAGCGAGGTTGCAAACATTACCGGCAATCAGAATTGCCCCAGAGCCTTTGTCGAGTACAACGTGCCCGGCGACGGCTTCCTTCCGTACGAATGGGATTGCCGGCAAGTTGCCGGCAAGGCATTCGATCGCGATGTGTAAGTGTGCCTATTCGATATTCTTTTTTTCCGGGAGATCAAGAGTTGCCCGCTGATTGAGTTCCTCTTAGGGATATCGACAACGTCGATGGGACACGGGCACTGTATGGGACTTGCGAGATCGACTTTATAGTCTCCGAGGGAAACAACATGACCATCACCCGCCAGCAATTCAACGACTTCTTTGACCTGGTTTGGAACTCGACATGCACCAGGACGTTGGGGATTGAGTTCCAGGCACATATACCAACTGTGAGGGCTTGATAACTTGCGGAGGCTCCAATATCACCTTTTGGATTCATTCGCTCATTAATGGGATTTATTGAGTGTGAAGATGGGGTGTTGACTAATTATTGGTCGTATTCTCACCACACCTGAATTGCGTTGAGGCACTGCGCAATGTTCAGTTTGTATCTTTTTGCAGCTGTATAATGTTTATTTACAATGAATTTTTGTCTTCCAAGAGTTGTCGTCATCATCTACGCAACTAGAACAGGCAGCCACCTGTTGCTGTCCACCAGGCACACCTCGTTCTACAGCGTAAACGCTCAATACCTGGTATGCAGCTTGGCGGCAGGCAGAAACGCCGAAACATGCACATCAGCCGCACCTTTCTGCGATTTCGAATAATCTGTCATCCTTCTACAAAATTCACACACCACCGCTTTTGACCTCTCCAAACTGTCCATACCCGTAACCCTTTACTCGGCGATTAAATTGCCTACCTACCTTACCCCGCAATACCATAAAATAATACCACAACATGAGAATTACAGAAGATACGAATCTTCATCTCGACATTTTCATCATTGCAGAAGATGGAATCTCGGCACAGAGCGATGTCGAACAAAACGCTCCTCTTACCCCACTCCATCATCACAGAGCTCACCCAGTCTCACCAGACCTGCTCAAAACCCAGCGCAACTTCCTGAGACCCACTAGAACTATCATCAAAAATGGCCGCTGGCTAGTCGTTCTGTTCCCTAACCCAACAAACCGTAACCCCAGCACGGAGACCAGTCCCCAACCACACGACACCACCCGCTCCGAGCTCCAAATCAGCATCTCCTCCCACTTCAGGTCGCTCTCCCTCCCATCGACGACCCTCGACCGCGCAATCGACCACTATAAAACCCACACCAACAGAGACGTAAACGATCACGGCGAGTTGGAGTTGGACCTCTCCCTCTTGCCCACTACATCGCTTATCGAGTTATACGAAATCATCCGAGCACCCAACCCCAAACCGGAATCAAGGCAATCCCAGAGTGCCGTCCGAGTTGGGGACTCAGAGGCATCACCAGCAGCAGCAGCAGCACTACTTGAATGCTTCCCCCGACGTCGTCCTGAGTCAGATCCCAACTCTGAACGAAGAGTCCTCTACGATTTCAAGTCAACTGATCCCGCCACGCTTAGTATTATTCGAGGAGATGCGGTAGAGGTTGTGAAGAAGGAGGACAAGAGAGGTTTAGGTACGTATGATTACTTACTGCCCAAATCCATCTTTTTCTATCTACCAGCAAAGAAAGAAGTCAACATACATGGGTTGTGTCATAAAACGAAGTGAGAATTTATAGCTAATCACTTAACTATACCAATGGTCTTGGGAAAAAAAAAAAAAAAAAGGTTGGTGCCTCGTCAGAAACAAAACAGGGGTCAAAGGATGGGTGCCGATTTCTCATCTCGAGCCTGAGATTTTGGATGAGGATGATTGGTGATAATTAGGTGGATTGGAAAAAAGTAAAACCATTACTACCTGGGGGTGGGACGTTATCGTATGCAGGAATCGGATTTGGGGCACTATAAGATCAGGATTAATTGAGGAGACCCACCACGGGAATATTGTGATTCATGCAGGTAGGGTGGTACCTAGATACGAAGGGAAATAAAAGCTTCGGCAGCAGGAGAGACTGTTGTCTAGATAGGTACCTGCCTACCTTGCCAAGGTGGAACTCAGACGGAAACCTCGATTTGAAATATGAATATAAAAAGCTCTCAAGAGAAGACGTTGAGTTTGCCACGATGGCTCGGATTACAGCTTGGGCTCCGACCGTTGTTATTAATGGTGTATTAATAAAAGGGGCTATGAATGAAGAGAGGAAGGTGTGGTACCTGTGTTAGACACGGGCTTGCAAAGAGTCACGGCTGAAACTGAAGATTACTAAGTAAAAAAGAAATATATATATATATATATTTCATTTCCGGACAAAAACGTTTTGAGATTGGAAGGTAATGTTTCTGAGTCGTGAGGGTTTCGAATTGGCCTAAATTTTGTGGACAGCGTCCCTTTAAAAATCATCCCTCTCGGCTGGTTGAACATTAAAAGGTTTTGTTCAGATTTTTGGGGAAAAAAATTCATGTCTCAACGGTTACCCCGTGGAAGCAAGCAAACATGATGTGGGTGAGTTTTCAGGTCCCGCCGAGATGTCTGAGTCGTCCTCCGGCCCGCCTGCTTTGGAGACTCGAGACTTTGTATGTCGAGTCAAGGACAGCCCGTAATCTTGGAGCTTTCACACGACCATCTGTAGGGTATGTTAAGAGGGCAGCCGGACAGGAACTGCCTATCAGTGGCAGATTCGGTCGGAAGTGAACTCGGCACTTGACTCGAGAACTGGTATGGAATTTTTTTGGGTGTGGAAATCGACAAAAAGAAGGAGAGGATAAGAGAGATAATATCAGAAACGACGGTTGATCGAGCATTGTTTGGGGATGTAATTATGTACAGTAGGTACTTGTGAAAATGTTCAGACAATGCTAGCTGCTTCTTCAGCATCAAATTTCGAATGGCCTTTTCGAAGAGATGTCAATTTGCAGTGGTTGGCACCATTTGAGTCCGCCTTATCCACCGTATATATGTGTTTCTCATTCTTTTAATTCCATAAATCTCCCGATCAACAGCGGTGACGCCGCAGACGAGATCAGTTGACTTGCCATAACATGTATCCAGCCGGCAGTTGACACACCTTGAGCATTAACCGCGCGGCCATTTGGCCGCATCAATGCGACCACCGGAAGCGGAAAGGAAGGGCGCTTGGATGCATGGGGTGGAGCGCAATCATTGGCTGCCTCTCAACCATGTCGGGATGCGGCGCTTACAGCGGCGGCACAAACAGGCGTCCGTTCAACGGTTTCGCCGGCTGCTTGATGCCGGATTTCAATTTGAAGCTGCATGAATGAGTCAAAAGATGAGAAAAAGTTCAGTTGGGCAAGTGGCAGGAAACAGCGCCCGGAATGATTTCTAGACGAGCGTGTGGTGTGGCTTCTTGAGCAGTTCTGGACAGACCCACTGTTAGTGAAGACTGGCTTTCACCATACAAAATATAACCCTCGTCAACTTCAGATCACGTGAGTTTTCTCCAGGCGGCTCGTGTGCCTCACACGGCAGTGGCTTGCTGCCTCGGCAAAGACCCGAACCTGCCCGTCGGCCAGACACCCAGAACGTCGCAGAAAATTTCCGACCGAAGCGAAGCGCGATCGATTGGTCGAGAGCGCACGAGAGCTGTTACCTGCAATCTGGAACATCATCTCGGAGTTGACATTATTCAATAGAAAAATATGAGAAACGAGATGCGGACTTGAGTTGTATTATATTATTTATTTACAATGGCGCTGTGCATCCCTTTGTTTCCCTCGATCTTTGGGACATCATTGTTCGATGTTTGGGATTCAGGAGGTGTTTTCTCTCGCTCTCGTGGTGAGGTGGAGTTTGATACGGCACAGTCACTGGTTCGCTTGCCTTCCCCCAGACCAGGGTCTGGGGCCGTGCAGGCCCAATGGCGGGGCAACATGCAACAAAATCTGAAGCACATCCTGGACAGGGCGTCTCGAAACCGCTGGCCACCAGACCACCCCCGTCTTGGCTTGTTACATCAAACGTCGATCCGACAGAGTCGATCACACAGAGCATTCCAAAAAACTCTTTGCAATGTCGGTCGACTTTTCTGATTTTGGGAACAATTCCACAGTGTCTTCCCCTGTTGCCAGCCTGCAGCCCTCCCCTTCTCCACCCAAGTGGCACCACCCTTCTGGATCTCTTGGGCTTCCCGCCATGGTCATCCCAAGTCCCACGACCGCATGGGCTTGGCCAAATGCGCTCGTGCCATTGGCCGGATGAGCTTGTTCTCGACGTGTTTCCTTGCATCTTAACCCAGAGCCATCCCATCCCAAAACGTCAAACTCCTTGCTGTCTGTCTCACTCCCTTGTCTTGACAGCCCACTCCTCAGGTCATCTTTTTGCAAGGTGCTTGGTGATCTTGATCTACGTTGCATCGTGTATTGCATACACGGTACCCACTGCCGCTCGTTTAATCCCTTGGGTCCCGCCCCTGCCGGCTGCTACGGGGTTTCTCTCTCTCTTCTCTTCTCTCTTTCTTTCTTTTCACTTTTTCACCCTTTTTTGGTGCCAGTTCGAGATCTTCACCAGATTAATCCACCTTCCCTTGACCGGGCAGGCCCCGCTTTTCTTCAACTACGCTCTCTTTTTTCGACAATTTTTTATCCCAGTTCTACCGATCCGACTTGACGCCGGACGAAAACCAGCAGTAATACTTTGGAGGGACTTTCTGAGTACACCATCTCACAGTCGTTAATAATCTTCACAACACAAACAAAAAAAAAATGTTTTGGCCAAGGACACTTGTTGCCTCGCTCCTGGCGATTGGAGCACATGCAGGAATCGTCGACTTGATCGTGGAAGGCATGGCCCGAGATAGCCCAGCGGTGGAACGACGGCTACAAGAGATTGCAAAGGCCAGCATCATGGCCAGAGGATACATCGAGGTCAGACAATCGACCGGCCAGGGCAGCAACACGCCGCTCAACTCGGACGGGAGCATCAACATGGAAGCGTGGAATGAGGCGGCCAACCAGGCATGCAGAGAATCTCTCAGAGCCATCCAGACGGCGACGAACCCATCGGGAACCTGCGTATGCTACAACTTGCCAGCACTCAACAACGTCACGGGCACATTCGAGGCCGACTTGAGGTTATTCCAACTCAGCCAGCCGAGTGGCGACTTCTCGGGCATCACGCAGGATAAGATCGAGGTTGGGTTGACGTACCAAGGCGCCTCGGTCTCTCCAGTCGCCTCCGGCTCCAAGGCTGTGGTTCCCGGTGCCGGTATTTCGGCAAGACAGGAGAACAATGCCACCGGCAGTGGCGAACTCCCGCTGCTGCAGTCGTATTTGTTCGTCGGCCAGGTTGACAAGGACGCAATGGAGGGCGAGATTACAATGTGAGTGGCGATCAAGGGTGCTTTCCGTATCCAGAGAAGTTTGTTATGCTAACGGTACCTTTCACAGGGCTCAACTGCAAGCACTTGTCATGCCTGTCGTCACCCTCTCGGCCGTCAATAACGCGGGGCAAAAAGTTGAAACCAATGTCTCCATGAACGAAGCGGCATTCGTCGCGGGCGTCTTTTCTCAAGAAGTGGTAATGAGCACTTTCCGTCAAGCCGAGCTTGCCGTGGAGGAGGAGATGCAGCGTCTCAAGAACGGCGAAGTTGCCTTTGTGCTTCCTGGAGTTCAAATTCTCATTTTCCCCACTGGTCTCATCATCACCAGCGTCTGGACGGTCTTGGGCTGCGCCGCCTATGCCTATGGTACTTTTGCTCGGTACAACTTCCGGGAATCACATAGGAGGATGGTTGCGCGCGCCCAGAAGGGCACCATGGCACGCATCTGAGGGAAGTGGGGGAAGTTTACAAGACACCAGGGGCTGTTTTTTCTTTTTTCTCTCCCTTTCCATTTTGCATAGCCTGATTTGCACTCCAACAGCCATCCGCGGGTAGTTGGCATACCAATTTTTTTGTATATAACAATCTGCATTGCCATGACACTTATCACTCTGGCTGGATATAAAACTTCAATTCCGAACCGTTAAAAACGGATTTTAACTTTGTGAAGGTGCACTATGGATGGCAGGGTGACTGGATGCGAGGATCTCAGGAGTGTTTTAGTGCCGAAGACGACTGTTAATGCAAGCCATGCTGGTCGTGGTGGGCTTCACTTAACTGTCTTGTTCCTGACGGGATGCACCTGCAGGTGTTTTACCCCTATCAGCCCGCTGCATGGTTCAGGAGAACCTCGGGGAAACCTGTCTTGCGTGTTTGTTAGCAGAAAGGAGATTTATCGCAATAATGCAGGTGGCGTATTTAAGGTTCACTAACAGCGGGTCTGCGACCCCTTGCGCCGCGCTAGCCTGACCTGCCCCTGAAGGAGCACAGGAGCTTGGCAAATGTGAAACACTTTCTGAACTTTTGAACTTCAACGCCACTCTGGAAACCTCATGCGGCGCGTGGACCTTCCCCTCCTTCCTCGCCACGACGCGCTGATGAGCCCAAACGCCATCTTCCTCGGTGGTTTTTGTCGCCAAGGTTATTTTGACTGTTGATTATTGGAACCGGGGTGCATTTCTGCATTTCCGCATTTCTGCAATTCTACGTCTGAATCGGAGCAGCCTCACGATCAAAGATGAGAAGAGAGTTCATGGTCCCTGGTTTCCGTGCACTGCACGCAGTCGGAGACCTGACCGTGACGAAGCAACTGTGGTAGGCAACTATCGATTACATGACAAGCATAATTCCGCGCGTCTGGCAATCCAGTCACATTGTGGCAACCTTTTGCTGTATTGGAACCCGTCAAGCGACGAGATCCTGGAACGCATGAACAGCACCTGCAGGACGATGGAGGCGCATCACATCGTCCGGTGTCTCCATTCCGCCAGCTCCGCGTCTTACAAGCGGCTGATCTTGCTTCGGCTCGCTCTGGTTCTCTTGGTCCAGCAGAAGAGTTTCCGTTTCTGTTGGCTTGTTTCTGTTCCTGCTATCCAGGACTTTCCTTGGATCCCCGTTCTTTTATTTCTCCTTTATTTCCTGGTTATTATTGATCCAAGCTACAAAAGTGCATAGCTTGTGAAACTCAAAAGCATCCCCGGCGGATCGGACAGAGTTGTCTCTCCAACTAGCGCACAAAACTTCCTAATCGTCCAGAACCCGATCACCGCTCCCAAATTCTCTTTTGATGCTGCCTTGAGAGCACACACGCACCGCCAAGATGGACGTCACCAAGTTGGTGGTGCAGATGCAGGAGACGCTGGCAACGATCCACACAACAATTGCTGCGCTTGATACCTCCGAGCATGATGCTAAGCTCGATGAGCTCGAAGCGAAGCGCGATGCTACTATTAAACAGTTGCTGAGTGCATTCGCGGCTGAATCAGAAGCTCTCAGCCGGAAGCGAGAAGCTAAGCGCGCTGAACTCGTGGACCGTCGACGTAGGGAAGACGAGGAGCGCGAAAGAAGGAGACGGCAGGAAGATGAAGAAGTTGCTGCTCGAGACCACCAAGAGGACGAGGCGCGCGATGGAGCGCTCCTCGCTCAGACTAATGTGGTTGAAGAAGAGACGGATACCATGTTGGATCAGATTGAGGAGGACGCGCAGCGGACCATTGAAGAGGGACACAAGAAGCTAATGGCTTTGGAGAAGAAGAGACAGGTAAGCTGTCGAGCGTCCTATTGTGAAGGGTTGAGGTCTAACCGGCGATGCTTAGGAACTCAACCGCCTCATCGACGAACACCTTAGAGCCCCGTTACCTCAGATGCCAAGAAGAAGATCGAGAAGAGGCAGCTCCATGCCTCCAGTCGTGGCCACAGAAAGTAAGCCACCGGAGCTCATGTTGCGCCCTGAGTCTATCAATAACTCCGAGAGCAAGGCTCTTGAGCTACAGGAAGCGCAGCGTGGCGAGCAAGGTCCTAGGGACGTGGCGGTGGCCGCCCCCTTGGGAGAATACGCTGTTGAGAAAGAGATGGACCAAGTCAAACCCATTCCGCAGGCGGGCATGGAAGAACAAGTACCGGACAAAGCGCTGGAGCACCAGTATTCCATCGCCAATGCTCGCCAGCTTGAACCTCACCTTCGGCCACTGTCGGTTCAACCTGTCATCTCTATAAACGGAGATATCATCCATGCCGAAAATCAGCTCGAGAAGAAGCCTTCGGCTGAGCCGGTTGGCACTCCCACCCACGATCTGGCACCTTCAGAGATTTTTCAGAGCCTTAAACGAGATATGACTCGGTGGGAGGAGAAGAGGGAAGTCGAGGCTGTGGCTTTGCAGGCGAAGGAAGATGGCCACGACCAACGCGAGAGAAGCCCACTTGGTATCGATGAAACCGGGTCTCTTGACAACGATAAACACCAAGATGGTGCAGTCGAGTGCATGCCAATTTTATCACAACATTCGGCGGCGGCGGAGCAAGTAACGCTGTTGCCTACAGTCTTTGGTGAAACCCTGTCACAGGCGGACCGCATTCATTCTGAAGGAGAAGATGTGGAAACAGAAGATCCGCATAGGGGGGAAAACGGCAGCCCAGAGGACTCTTTTGCACAGGATCTCAAGCCGGCTGAGCCCAGAGTTACAGATGACCTTGTCCAGGAGAAAGCTCAGAAGGAGTCGCCACGAGCAGACAATGTCACTGCTGAATCACGCTATCAAGATTTGCGCGACGATGGCCCCGCACCTGCCGATGTCCCTCTTGCTGCTCCTACTAGCCGCAGCAGCTTGAGCCCTAACGATGGTCACACCTCCTTTGAAACAGCCAGCAAGCAGTTTGACGCTGAGCAGCACCTTCCGTCCGCCACAAATAACCACACTAGATCACACGAGAATGGACATGTCCTGGTGACTGACGATGCCCATGACGACTGCCAGGGCTCATATTCTGGATACCATTCCCGAGACCCGTCCGCCCCGCGGACCGAGTTAAGCGCCTCTTCTGAGCACGGATTTTCGTCCGAAGGTGACGAACAAGAAAGCTATTCCGTATCGTCCCAGGGCAATCTTGAGCAAGAAGAACACCCGGGAATGATTGTAAGAGGAATCTCTAGTGCCGCCGCTCTTCCCCAGAAAATGGATGATTCGTACTCAAAATCCGATGCTTCCGGCCGCATATCGCCATCAGTTGGCGAGACGGAACTCGACGACCGCGCCGCAGGTCATCATCCAGGTATTGCGACTGTAGGGCATCTAGAGGAGGAAGAGGTGGGAACTCCTCTGGAGAGACTTCCATCTCGCCAGCCGGAGTCAGATTTGCACCAAAACTCCCAAGATGTCCGCACAGAAGTTGCTCTCCCAGCTCCAACGGATGAGGGCATGGAACTTAGAAGCCCATTGTTGATGCCCATCCCCGAACATCAGGAAGTTCATCATCGCATGGAAGACTCTGTCGGTTCCTTACAAGAGGATTTTGGTCTCGAAATCCGAGACAGCCACACTGACGTGCAGCACCTGGGTCATGATTACGAGGACGGGGAGAACAGTGACTACGATGACATCTCCCATAAGGACTTTGAAGAAGATGATTACATGCATCCGAATTCCGCGATGACGATGCAGCCTTCTCAGACCGATCGGAGTGCTCGACGATCACTTGCAGGTGACGGAGGTTTACAGGACCTCCAAGGTTATGCCAGCGGACCCGGGCAGAGAGATCCCGAGTCCGACTACGGTGATCGAGGATCGGTTGGTGATCACCCTGATAATGGCGTACTTCCAGGATCCATGGGCTTGGGAGTTGAAACCCGAGAATCAGGAGTGGAGCAGAGCGTGCAAGCCGCCATTGGTCCTGCTCCAGTGCCAGATATGACAGAGGGGAGACCTGGTACAGAGGTGAGAGATGGTATCGCCGAGGACAAGAATCTGGTAGATGGACACCATGCATCTGCTGGGCCAGCTTCTGACCCTCCTACGCCCACTTCAACGGCAGATAGTGAGGGTGTCAGGCATGAGGAACACGTGGCCCACACGCCTACCAACCCATTCGAAGATCCGCATTTGCAAACTATTGATGAAGAAACGGAAGTAAACTGGGCAGTAGCCGGGCAGCTGGGTGGCGTTGCCGCGGCTGAGGTACAATATACCGAATCTCAAGAGGAAGTCTTGGAGCATGTGAGCCGGATCGAGACATCTGCCCCGTCTGGGCCAATGCCTTTGGATGACCACGAACAGGAGTCACCCATTGGTACCATCGATAATGATCACCCTCAAGTTGAAATAAACGGCCAGGCTACTGAGGGATCTCTTGCATCGCCGGCGCTCCCTTCTCCCGGCCCAATTCATGGTGCGCAAGAGAGCTTGGCGGATCAACTGCGCCGTGCCAGCTGCGAAGAGGCAAACAAGAGCTACCACACTGACGAGCCGAGCCGGCTTGAACAGCAGCATGAGTACACAACTACCGTGCATGGAGAGGCCGGACTGTTTGACGAAGAATTTAGTGATGGTTCCAGTGCTTACGGGGAAGAGCGATATGGCGTCGAGCCGACTCAGGAGGACAGTCATACCCGCGCACCAGAATCTGAAAACATCGCCGATGAGCACCAAGATCAACCCAAGACCCCTGTTGACTTGGTAGCTGGAAAGACGCAAGCAACAAAGCAAATGGCCGAAGAGAACGGTGATGACCTACAGTCAGCTTCAATATCTGAGCAACTCGCTGTCGGGCCGGAAGCTTCGGCAAAACCAGCCCAGGCAGAACCAAATGAGATCCTTGCGACAACGCATGTGCCCAAAGAGCCACATTCACCGGTCCAGAGCGAGGTATCATATGAGCAGAAGGACAAGCAGCTCCAACCTTTACCTATGGATCAGCACCTTGGTGAGGCGGAAGTCCCAGCTCAAGCAGACCTTCAGATTGATGACTTCCATCCGGAGCCGAGGAGTCCAGACCTCACTCTGCCGATTGAAACTTCGGCGCCGGTCCGTCCAGAGGAGAGAGTCGATCTCCACGACACCCAGCAACAGGCAGGCTTCTCCAGTGTTGCTGTACCGCTGGAGCGGAAACTGGAATCCCCAGAACACGAGGTACCGCGCATTGGCAGGCTTGAGCAACAAGAATCTCATAGCTCTTCCTCTCATGAAGCGGCGATCGGGCTTACAGAACCGGAACAGCCCGAGTCTCAGCAGTCTACTGCTCCTGTGCCAGCTCTAATGGTTCATGCCTCCCAACACGAGTCCCTTCGCCAGCGTTCCTGGATGGAGAAAATCGACAAGTACACCGACGAAGAGGAGGAGGAGGAGGAGGAGGAGGAGGAGGAGGAGGAGGAGCAGACAAACGCAGAGACACCGCTCATGCAGTCGACTCACTCCTCACTTGAGGTGTATCAGCACACCCCTGAGCCAGAGCGCCCAAAGACTCCGGAAGACAATGAAGAGACAATCGGCGGGGACAGCAGGACTTGGCACGCCCACCAAGCCTCCTCACCGCGATCCATGCGGAGCGGCAGCACCCTCTCCTCTGCCCCATCTTCCCCTATTCAAACTAGGGACAGCCACGAACCTGTGATTCGCGGAATTGTCAACACCAGTTCACCAAGTTATGCCGGCCGCCCACGCAATGATTCCTACCTGACGGAATACACCGGTCGTCCACGTAACGATTCTTCATTAACAGAATACAATTCGCACGAGTCAGCTGAACCACCCAAAGCGCAGTTCAGCTCGGGCCCTCTGTCTCCCCATTGGGAGCCATCAGACCAACCTCTCGATGGTGATCATAATTCCCACCGCAAATCAGACATCGGCAGCGGCGGCGGAAGTCTCTTCCAACGGATGCGTAGCGTGTTTGAACAAGCGCAACCTGACAATTCCAACTCGCCGCGGGCATCGTGGGCTGGTGGTTACCCTAGCCGTAATAGTTTCTCTAAATACTACGGAGATGAGCATGGCGATTCAGAACAGAGTGGTTTATTGGATGATAGGTATAACGGACAAGGGCATTGACCACGCCCGGGTCTAGCGGGGGAAGTAGATGGCGACGACAATATAGCTACTCTTCAAGTTGTTCCCGCCACACCTGTCATGCTTGGCTCTCCGATTATTTTGTGGGATAACTTTGATCGGTTGAGTGTTGTTTCAATCAATGCCGAAGTCCCGATTGATGACGCGGGATCGTTCTCTTCTGGCAGTCAGTCTGCTACGCCTCGACCTGCCTCACCCGCTAAAGCTATGGGACCGGCTATGTCGATTGCTACGAGGCCGAAACTGAGACACCACAGTTTGACTATATCATCGGTTCACAGTGGTGGATATAATACCGAGAGTGAGAGTTTACGGAGTAGGAAAGTGAGGGAAGTGAGGAGTGATTCCGATTTAAGACTTCCGTGGCTGTGGATTGAAGGGTGGAGGACGAGGTTGAGAAGGGCGGGAGATGAGGTGGAGAAGGCTAGGTGGGAGGGGAAAGCGAAGGGGAGGGTTAAAGTCGTGGAGGGGTAGGGCGAAGGAGGCTTCAACAGTCAGCAACAGGTGCCTAGGTAGGTAGGTAGGCTAGCTGGTGCGGTGGTCACTGGTCATTGTTGATTTTTCAGAGAGTTTTCGACTGAAAAGAGGGAAATGTTTTGGATTACTACAGGGAGTATGGGTTTGGAGGAGTCACACAATGGCTTCACGCGTATCTTTTTCAAAACCAAGTTTCATCAACCTGCAATGTTTCAAGGACCCGACACCATACAGAGGGGAGAGACCTACATGATTGCAACTTTGTCAGCACCATACTTCGTTGTTGGATCATTTTTAATGCCGATGTCAGCACAGGAATACTATCGATGGCCCGTCTAGATAGGTATATACCTACGGGCGCTCGCCGATGTCACTCCTGATCTCAAAGGCGCCTACCGTTGCGTTCGTTATCTTCGGCCGGCCCAGTGTCTTGACTTTCTTGCATGCGTCATGACCTTTTTTCACCTCTAGTTTCTTGTCTGCAATTTTGTTCTTATAAAGCAAGAAGGAAGTCGTTGCAAGCTCATGGTATATATCTCAGCACGAGTTCAGGCTGTCCCTTTTTTTGAGACGGGTTGAGAGATATAAGTGTTCCCAAAGGCAAGCAGCATCGGTAGTGAACAGCTCTCCGGGCGAAGGGGGGGGGGGGGCGGTTTCTTCCTGTGCGACTGACGGCGGGGGCAAGGCCCTTGTAATACGATTGCAACCATGTGGGACCCTTTGGCTACCCCTTTATACATCAACTCTTCTAGATGCTCACATTCAGAGGCCAATCGTGAGCTAAAAAAGCAACTATACTCTCTTGGCAGCTCATGGTGGACCAGAGCCATTCGGGTTGGTTCCAACCGCGGTTAGAAGGACGCTGAAATATTCACAACTTACAAGCTGAAAAACTCAAGCGAGCATTCAATAGCGCATTTTTTTGGGAAATTGTCCAAATGGCGGCCAAATGCTCAAGGCTCAAAATAAAAACTGTGCGAGGTCCCGATTCCCGATCGGAAAGAGTAGGTAGGTGCGGTGTGAACACTCCCATCACCACAGTCGTTCTTTAATTTTTATTTTATTGTCTCTCGTTTGACACGGCGAAAATGCCCACCACAATTCTTTCATACAACTCTTACAACCCCACCTGCACGGTGGACGCCTGTCTCAACCAGGTTGTGGGTTATCTCGACAACAAGCTCCTGGCTCAATATGCGTCTTGCACGTCGCTGTACGGCGCGCCGGTCGTATCAACCGTGACTGCGTCACCCGACGTCGTCTTTGAGACGGTAACCAGCACCGTCCCCTACGTCGATGTCACGGTCGAGTTTACTACTATCGAGTCGACTGCGCAGGAGATATCGACCTCGTACGACACTGTCCTCCAGACCTAGACGGCGTATACAACCACAATTGTCGCCACAGTTACACAGACCGCAGGCACCACGGTAACCTGGAACGCCAGCGCCGCTCCTCAGAAGAGGGCGCTGCGCCGGAGAGGCGGTTGCAAAGCCGAGAAGCTCTTCTGTTTCCTCGAGCCCGGAACCGTCGTCCACTGATGCGGCCACTTCTACCAGCGATTCAGGGTTCACCTCGTCCGAGGCCCCCTCACCGTCGGCGCCGCCATGCACCGACTCCGCCCAGCATTTCTCAGCATGCGCCTGCATCAACGCCGTAAGCAGCGACTCCACCGCTACCGAAGCGGCGGCGTCGGCCTCGACCTCTACTATCCACGAAACCGTGATTGCCACCTCCGTCTCGACCTCGATATCGACCGTCACCCTGGCCGTCACCACCTTCGTCGTCCGCCCCGCAACCACAACTCTCATCTCGACCGTGGAGACGGAGAAGGCCGCCACGACGACGGTAACGTCGACGTCGACCAACTTGATCGCCGGCCCCACCCAGATCGCCAGCTGGAGCGTCATCTCTCCAGCGTCTCTTTCGGGCAGCACGATAGGCCTCACGGACGGCTCCCAACAGGCCATAACAATAGTCGGCGCGGAGGCATCGGCGGGCGCCAGCATGGTCCTGTCTGTGGGCACCAGCAGCCAGCCCTACCTCGCGTCCGACAACAATCTCAAGCTGTATATGTGGAATATCATCTCAGTCGGGAACCAGATCCTCTTCATGACGCCGACCACGGCGGCCGTTCACGGTTTCCCAGCCGTCACCTGCATGGTCGACGCCTCGACGGGCCTGGTGTCGTGTGAAGTTGAAGGACGAGGCTGGACGCGCATGATGAAATGTGACCGCTACGTCCACATGGTAATGCCCACGTACAAGAATAGCGTGCGAAGATGTCCAGTTCAAGATTAGCCCCTGGTTTAATTAAGGTATTGTACCTACATTGCTTGATTAAGGTACCTAGCTAATAAGATAGATGATATCTATTTTTTTTTTTTTTGTCTCCCTTTTTTTTTTTTTTTAAAAAAAAAAAAAAAAAAAAAAATATCAATGATTGTTTGACCAAAGTCGTAGCTGAGGGAAGGATCTAGATGGGCAGGGTAGGTAAGTAAGTCGGGTAGGTACCTTACTTAACAATGCGAGTACTATCAAATGGGATACCTACCTACCTACCGTACCTAAGGCAGGTAGGTTACCCCCTCATGTCAAGGTGTCAAGCGAATGAATACCCGCGTTAGATAGGCGGCGATTACCTACATATTATTGTATGCACATATCTTGATGCTTAATCCCCCATGCTGTCAAGAGTTAAATTGACAGAATCTGTCTTTGGTTGGCGCAGGCCACTGAGCGGGAGAAAGCCTTGGGCGTCAGCACTTTCTTGGCAAGAATGCGACTGTGCTGGTATAGCCTCCCATATTTAGGTAGGTAGTAGGTAGGTAGGTAGGTTGGTAGGTAAGGTAGTCGATAAATGGAGGCAAGGTGAATTTCTAGGTAGGTACGGTAGGTATGCTTGCAACGTGGTTCCTTAGTCCTTTGCCCACCGAAGCCTTTTTTTTTTTTTTTTTTTTTTTTTTTTTTTTTTTTTCTCTTCTGATTCTTTTAATGTGCGCCGCTGGCGGTGGTGCTGTCGTTGTTTTCCTGAATAGGACGAAATTTTTGAATGGTACCTAGGCGGGGGTTGAAGGCGGAGCGGCGGCACCACGATCAGCATGATGATGGCTAGGTATGAAGAGGATGCGGAGGAAGTTGGTTGCTCGATGCTAACCGTGACCCGACTCTCGGCTACCTACCTTAGGTAACATTCTCAAAAGGTAGGTACTTACCACAGTGGGAATTGGAGACTGTGGTAGGATCTCATCTTGATCCAAAGATCCTGAGGTCTCTGGAGGTTATATATACGTTCTGGTACTGTGATAGGATCTTGGGATTAATAAGATCAGATCCTGATTGTCAACATGAGATCCTTAGGTACGTATAACACTAACCCTAATATCTACACCTATTCAGGCTTCCTGGTGCAACGTCCTTGACCACTTATTGGCCGGGGTAGGCCCAGGGTAAGTAATTGCAAGGAATTGTAAAAAAAGGGTATAAAAAGGCTAGCTGGCAAGTGATCTAATTGATAGACTACCTACCGGCCAGGCAGTGGATGGTGTAGAAGTGGGTGAAAAAGACAGTCTACGCGAAGGAATTGAACCTGGGTCACTTGGTAGCTGGCCACTTGGCCATTCACACGGTCCTTGTAATAAGTGACTGCCTGGAGACCGCTTTGAGCTTAAGGTATATTGTGGGTGTAGGAAGGAGCGTATAAGAGGAAATAAGGTGTTAGAATTGTCAGGTTTAGGGCTATGGGCCGGCATCTCATCTTGGATCAAGATCCCATCTTTCCATTCCAGATTTTCTCACTACGGGTAGGCAGGTAGGTAGGTAGGTAGGTAGGTAGGAACTCGGTGAGCCTGGCTGTCCGCTAGGAGGTTGCTTGCTCCGACTTTTTTTTGGTTGGGTGCTTGAGGTTATTATAAGGCTATTTGATACCTTGTATGTATTCGCACGGAAAATTGCGATTTGGGGTGGCAGTCGCCAGGCACACCACATGGTTGCGTGCAGCAATCGCGGCTATGAATCTTTTTTTTTTTTTTTTTTTTTTTTTTTACCTTTTTCCGTGGCCTGTCTTTTGCCCTTGATGTTCCATTGGATGCGACGGGGTCGGGCCGACGGGTAACCCTGTGAGGCAGGTGCTCGCTCTGCTGACAGCATGAAAACGACAGATTCCAGTTGTGAATGGACCATCGATTTTCAGGCGCTCAGTGTGGCGTCGGTTGGTTTCTTGCGTGGACACGCCCGTCGGCCAGCCAAGATGATCAGCGAACCAATTTCAGCAAGCCGCATAATCGGCGAGCCTAGTCTAATTGCTTATACACTACTTACTCACTGCACATGCAAGATGCATGATTCTGCACGTTTCCTGTGTACTGGTGCAATTAGGCCTGGGAGCAATTGCTGTGGCGTGAGGCTGAAAGCACTAGTGGCCTTGCTGTCCAGTGCCATCGGGGTGTGTCCTTGCTCGGTGTAAAGACAAATCCAGCAGGATGGCACGTGGGGATACCTACCTACCTACCTACCTGGTAGTCATCATGTATGTACTCACCCACTCACCCGGGCACTCACCTTCCCCGGCAAGCGATAAGGGTGCACGCATCTCGGGGTTCCCCTCTGTCGTAGCCTCATCCTGTGATGCGACGTGGCCGGCGTGCTTTGCCCATTCAGGTGGTGGTCATGGCACTGCTTGATGGCACCGCTTGCTTGCTCTGCCCTGCAGCAAGCCCGCCAGTCGCGCCCCCCAAAGAAGAGATGCCGACTCGATCCACTTGCCCGTGTGGTCTTCCTCGCCTTGTCAGCTTCGTCATCTCGATCTACTATGTAGGGGGCGAGCCGCAACCGTAGTTCGAGCAACCCGGATGCGCGTATATCAGAGGTCAGCTATCAGGCCGGCCGTGCTAAGCTATAAGCGCATAGCGAAGCTTTCTAAACTCGACGCTAGCGCACTTGGGTTGTCGATGCTGGATCAGTGCGGGCATGGAGATATCGAGGGCGCCGTGATCGGACACGATGTAAAGTCTCACAATGCTGCGAGCGGCCTGCGACTCGCGCTACTAGGCCCGCCGACCCGTCCAAGAAAACGCACCACTCCGCGGCCCAGCATGCCGGCCGCTCGACAACGCCGAGTGGGTGAACGGGCAAGCCACTGCTTTGTGGAGGCCGGGGGGGACCCTTCACGGTCGCCGAATGCTACACATCACTTGGCGGTAGCGGCACAGTTGGTCCCCCTCGGCAGCTAGCGCAGCGTTGTATGGCTGTCAAAATAAGGCTCGCCAGCAAGACGGGAGCTGCCTTGCTTAGCCTGAGGTAGATGGACCTCGAAGCACGCTTGCGAGCTCCAGCCATTCGGCAGGGATGAATATTTTGCAGACGAACCCCGCAGATGTCAGGTTCGATCCATGCAGACGGGCTGCCGAAAAGGGAACAAAACAGATGCTGTGCAACCCCTCAGCTGAGTGTTATAGCCCCACCATACACCAACCCCGCCGAGAGAGGACCCTTGTTTCACCAGAAGAAATCCAACTACTGCCGGTAGCTTGGTGATGCAGGTCACACGCATACTTTCAAGTTTGTGCTCTTCACGCATAGGTTTGGCACCACGGCGCCACAGGACGCATGAGACATTCAGTCTGCCCAACACCCCCCCGCCACCGTGACACATTTCAACGCTCCCGTCCATAGCTATTGGGCCAGGCCGGCATTCTGTGAATATTGCAGGGCATCGTCACCGGCGGTGTGTGACGGGTCCTGCATGACAACGACTCGGAGCCTGCCTCCAGATAGATCACGACGCTTCGTTGGGCACCCAAACAAACGCACTATCAAAGTAAAAATCCGAATCTGTCAGAGCCCCGAGATGGAGAAGATTGTGGACATGGCTTTCCGGCCACCGGGCCAAAGGTACCTTCTCGCCTTGATTATATGTCTCGGCGGGATTCCAGCCCTTTTTGCAAGTTTCCGGACCTACTTGTATTTGTGTTTTTTGTCCTATCCGACAGACCACGCCGACGTTTCTTGTCAAAGGTTTTCACCTTTTCTCCCCCTGCTGCACACCTTGTGTCTACGCCGTCCCTCTTCACCCCACAGGGATCGTCCAAACAAATAGTCCAGCGCACCGGCGCGAGCGCTGGGGTGTTGTATACTCGACCGCATCAGCATGACAGCACAAGGCTTCAAGCACCGACTGGCGCGGACCGCCCTGGCGGGACTGGCTCTGGCGCACACGGCGCTGGGCGGGAGGGTCCTCTACACCGCCGGCGACCTGGGCAACTGCCTGCCGGACTCTGCCGTCACGGTGGAGGCGCTCCATATCAAGTTTGACTACGGCAGTCGGACCATCAACTTCACCATCGCCGGCACGAGCACCGAGACGCTCAACGTGACGGCCAACCTCAACCTCCTAGTCTACGGCAAGAACATCTCGGCTACACAGCTAGACCCGTGCAGCAATGACAGCTTTGTGTCTGCGCTCTGCCCCAGTAAGTCGGCGTCCTCGTTCTCATCACTGTCAAGGCACTGAGCACTGACCTTGTTTTGGTGGCTGCGCGGCAGTTCGCAGCGGCTCTTTCTCAGCAAGCCACATGCAAACCGTCTCCGCTGAACAAGCGGGACAGGTGCCAGGCGTTGCCTACATTTTGCCCGATATTGCCGCCGCGTCGCAGCTGCGGCTGTTTCGCCAAAGAGTGGATGGCACCGGCGGTGGAAGCCCGGCCAGGTTGGAGCAAGTGGCATGCACCGAGAACCGAGTGACCAACGGCGTGACGAGCGACATACCAGGCCTCACTTACGCGGCTGTTGCCGTGGCAGTCGCATCGCTGCTGGCAAGCGGTGTCACGTCGGTGGCACAGGGGGGTTCCGGCGGCGGGACGGCCGCAAACAGCATCGGCCCGGGCTTCACCGACGTGTTCGGCTGGTTCCAGATCATGGCCCTCAACGGCATGATGTCGCTCAAATACCCGCTCGTGTACCAAAAGTTCTCGAAAAACTTTGGCTTCTCGTTCGGGCTGACCTCGTGGCCGCGGCTCCAGCGGTCCATCGAGAGGTTCCGCGCCGACACTGGCGGCAACCTCACGGCCGACAGCACCGGGGACCTGGGCGCCGCCCCGCTGCTGTCCGGCGCAGAGCGCGATGCGGTCAAGGGATGCGTCAAGGGCGCCGTCAGCGGAATCCGGCGATACTGCAGGAGCCAGAAAGTCGCCCAGGGCAGCGCCTTCATGACGGTGCTCGTCGTGCTTCTCATTGTCGTCGCGGCTGTCATTGTGGCGATCCCCTTTTTCAAGTCGGTAATCGAGCTATGGGCTCGGCGCGGCCGCCTCCCCGAGAAGCTGGAGCGCTACCGGAAGCGCTACTGGGGCGCCATCGGCCGTGCCCTGGCCACGGGGTTGCTTTTGTTCTGCACACCCTTGGTCGCTTTCAGCATCTTCCAGCTCAGAGCAGGCGACTCGAGGGCGGCCAGAGCCATCGCCGGTATCGTCCTTGTCTTGGTGACGAGCGCCTTAGCCGCCCTCTCGTGGATGATCTGGAATTCCATCCCGCTCGAGGAGGGTAAGCGTAACCCGTCAAAGCTGTTTGAAGATAAGGAGCTTTGGGTCCGGTACAACTTCATGTACGCCTGGTACCGCCGCGACTTTTGGTGGGTCTTCATGGTAATCATCTTTTACAAGCTCGCGCTGGGCGTGGTGCTGGCCGCGGCCGATGGGAGCCCCATGGGCCAGGCCGTGGCCCGGATGGTTGTCGAACTCCCCCTTCTCGGCCTTCTTGTGTGGGCTCGGCCCTTCGAGCTCCGCTCCGGCAACATTCTCGGCATCGCCACCCAGGCCGTCAATGTGATACTCGCCGGGTTCAACTTTGCGTTTTTGCCGCAGCAATGCATGGGCTCCATCGTCGAGGGCGTGCTCGGCCTCGTCCTGGTGGCGATTTACGGCTTCGCCACCGTCGTGTTTGCTGTCCTGATCCTCCTAGACTTGATCATCAAACTCAGGACCGCGAATCCCCACCGCGAACAGCGCTTGAGGGAGAATGGTACGTTTTGACCCTATTATCCGCTGACTGAGAATTTGACTCGATTTTGACTCCGGTCGCTATGCATCTTTTCTAACCTGGACCTAATGCAGCTGAAGCAGACAAGGATGCAAACGACAAGCCCGAGCCATGATCCCCCTCCCCCCCCCCCCCCCCTTCTTCCTTCTCCCCCCAACCGCTGGAGTCAGGAAAGGTGATTGATAGGGTTGCAAGAGCCAGTTAATACGTCGAATAGGTATCGAGACATGTGGGATAGGTAGGCAAGGGCAGCAACAACGCAGCGATGACCAGGAGACAAGCGACAGCGATAGGGTACATGGAGCATATAGGGGATGAAGGGGCAAATATAATATCAACAACGTGATCATGTCAAGAATATTATCCGCCCTGCTTTAAGATGGCACATAAATACCACCGAAACATGTGTGCATACCTACCTACCTACCTAGGCCGGCCGTAGAGACAACAGCAACTGGCTCCCCTCTTTCCATGAATAGCTAGGTACCGACTCGTCAACGAGTGTCGCGGGGCTGCCCTACGCCTCAACATCCGCTCTCTCCTTGGCACAATAGCCCATGGTGGTGTTATGTATGTATGTGCCAAGGTACGTACATTGTAGATTATTTCCGGTCTTCTGTTCGCCATTTGGGGCAGGGATTCATACGGGCCTTGTACACATAACTCTCAGGCTGTATAACAAAGCCAACTTGAGCGAGGCATTGCGAGCCAGGCATGCTAGTACGAAGAATGGATGCTCTGGCAAACAGACTGTGGGCTCTGATGCTTGTTGGCGTACCAGGTTAGTTTAGATACCATTGTCAAAGCGAATATAAAACGTCGTATATGCTTAGGGACTATTTAATAGGTACCTACCTAGGTACCTATGCAAGCACCACCAGCGCAGACAGTGGGTATAATCAGAGGTACGTGGGCACAAATAGCAGTGCAATTAGCCTTACAAGCAAAAAGATTTTCGTTCTAACGAGGGTGTGTATAGTCTTTCTGCAATATCTGCAAAAGTCTACGATATTTGAAACACATGTCCTCGACATATTAGTACCTAATCACGTGCAGCCATATACCAAGGCTATTTATAGACAAATGGTGACCAGGTGAAAGAAAATAGGAAGCTAGGGTGAAAGATTACACAGGAATATACGGATAGTTTACACAGAGTTATATTGTAAATTACCTCTTTCACACCTCCCGATCGACCTGTATCCGTATTGCCGGACGTGAAAGAAAATATGTACGAGACAGGGGCTGTCTTGGCACCAACGTGACATCATTTCCGGTCGAATCCTTCGTTCCGCAGCCACGCTAAGCCGAAAGCATGCAGGATAATCCCCACAGTAAGCCCATCTGGCTGGACCCTTGGGCATTTCAGGGGCCAATTTGACAGACGCGCCGTTAAATGAGCAAAGCTGAACAGTGGCGCGACCTCTTAACTTTTTTTTTAACTTTTTTTTTTTTCCCTTTGGTTCTCTTGGGTTTCCATGTCGCGTTCCGTTCGCCCAACAATACATAAAAAATAAATCCACTTGGTCTTTCACTAAACAACCATCCCCCCCCCCACTCCCCTCCCCCTCATGCCCCTCCACCGCCGCCGCACAACATGATCAGTCGACGAGTTCTCAACGCGGCGGGACTCGTCTCGTCGCTCGCGCTCGTCTGGTTCGTAGCGTCACTCACCAAAGATTGGGAGAAGCCAACGATTTCCGTCGATTGGGGCAACGCCGACCAGCCACCACAACTCACACAGACCCAGGCGGGCACGTCGGCTCTGGCCACGGGCATCCTGCCCCACGTCGAAAACTACTTCCAACAAGTCTTCTCCGCCGGCCGCCCAGCGCCGTACGCCTACCCCGCGCTCAAGGACACGTGCGACCATGCGCCGTGGCGAACCGACGACGTCTACCTCAAGTGCGGCGGCATGTCGGCCGGCCTGACGTCGATCGTGTCGCAAATCAAGGTCTGCCTCAAGATGGCCCTCGACACCGGCACCCACCTCGTCCTCCCCGCAATGCCGCTGCGCGACTCCAAGGACCTCAAGGACTTCAACTTCCTCAACGGCGACGCCTACATGACGTACGACAAGTGGTTCGACGCGCCCCACCTGCGCGAGGTCTTCGGCAAGGCCTGCCCCAAGCTCAAGATCATCCACCCGGACGAGCTCGACAAGAAGGTGACCGTCAAACACCACTGGTCCATCTCGTGCGGCGACGCATGGGGTTACCAGAAGATCCACAGCTACTTCTGGGCCGGCCGACCCTTTAAGCATTTCTTCGAGTCCAAGCTCTGGGAGCTCTACCACAAGGAGGAAGCCGAGCCGACGCCCAACACCCCCGCCAAGGGCATCACCGTCATCGACATCGACTCCGAGTTCCTGCTCTACAAGATCACCGACGACCCGACCCACCGAGACCTGCGTCTCTGGAACGACCTCTCCCACGTTGTGCGCTTCCTCGAGGGGCCCAGAAAGATTACCGACCGCATCCTCAAGAAGCTTGGCCCCGAGTCCTTTTACGGAGTCCACTTCCGCGTCGAGAACGACACCATCTGGAGCTCCCTCGACAACCAGCTCAAGGTCGACCTCGACGCTCTCGATAAGGCGTGGAACAAGTACGGCAACAAGCCGGGGCAAAAGAAGCCAAAGGTCTACCTCGCCTGCGGCGACGCCCACCAGGTCGAGAGGTTCGTCGAGGCCGGCAAGGAGCGCGGGTGGGAGGTGACGCACAAGTGGCGCCTGGCGGACGAGGACACGACCAAGATGATCGACGATCTGGCCTTCGACTTTCAGGGCGCAGTGGACATGGGCGTCATGGTGCGGAGCGAGTTCTTCCTCGGAATCACCGGGAGCGCATTCTCCAGCACGATTGCGAACCAAAGAGACATTACCGGCCGGTATCGCGGCAGCTCATTCGAGGTTGTCGATGACCAAGGGGCCAGGACGCACCTGTTTAACGATCTGGATGCTGATGAGTATGCTTGCTGCTTATAAGCGAGAGGACTGCTGTTTTTGGTCTTGGTTTTTTTTTTCATTTTCTTTTATAGAACTCTTGGTGGATACAATCCTGGATATTATTTATACGTGGGCAGCATTGGATATCGGACTAGTTTTTTTTTTTTTTTTTTCTTTCTTGGTTAATAATGACGAGTACCAACACTAGGGTTAATCTTTAATGAATGGGTACATACATATTTGCAACGATGATAATAATCATGGCTTCGTCTAGTTTTGAAGGTTCTTGGTTTCACGTGACGCCTGACAACTTGGGAGTAGGCTTGCCGTCCAAGAGTTTCAGCTGCTCTTGGGTTTTCTCTCGGCACCCAACCTCAGCTTTTACGGATAACATCGCCCACGGCCGAGTACCTGCCAGGTCTTACAGCAGCATGTCGCTTTGCCAGTATTGCAACAGTATCCCGGCCAAGCTGTTTAGCTTCCGCCGTGATACCCAAGGCAGCCATGATCATCAGCCCAATCTGAGCGCCCTGAAAAAGTCGGCCGCCGGGGGTTGTCGGGGATGCGGCCTCTTTCTCCATGCCGTAGAGAGCAGCACGTCAGATCATGCTCAAAAGTACGCAATCGAGAGAAACTGGAACGAAAACGAGCAGATGCGGTTATCCAGCACAAAGTTTGGTTGGCAAGAGGTCAATTTTGGGTGGGGAAAGGCAGGTGTTTTTAGGACTTTTGCTGTTCCTCCTGAATGGGGTATGTGTCTATGATTCCGCAGCATCTCCGTCTACTACTCCGGCAGTTGATTAATCACTGTTCAATTGGGTGATTGACAAGAAATCTACAGAAAGCTTTCCTGTCCTCGACGCCGGACAGCAAGACAGCTCGACCTACCTCTCGTACGAGGCGCGGCTGATCAAACATTGGTCCAAGATTTGCCTCGAGACGCATCAGTGCTGCTCCCGGGCCGAGCCCTTCCTCCCCACCCGACTTATTGACGTCGGAACAAGCTCTGAGCCGAAGCTCCGGTTGGTCAACAGCGCAGAAATCGGCTCATCAGATCCGTTGGACCGTCTCTACCTCGCCCTCAGCCACTGCTGGGGCCTATCCATGCCCGCTTCCGCCAGGACCGTCTCCAGCGCGCTCGAGCAGAACATGGCATGCATCCGCCCAGAAGACCTACCCCTGACCTTCCAGGACTTTATCAAGATTTCCCGCCGTATCGGCGTCCGGTACGTCTGGATCGACTCGCTGTGCATCATCCAAGACTCCCGTTCGGACTGGGAGCACGAGGCAGCTCAGATGGCGTCGGTCTACTCCAGCGCGCACCTCACCGTCGCCGCGTCGGGATCGTCCGATGGCAGAGGGGGATGCCGCGTCAACGACTCATTCCGCTCCTACGGCCCGCTCGATATATCCTGCCCCGCAGCCGCGGCAGAAGGAAACTCCCCGCCCGCAAACAAAACCTTTCGTCTCTGGTCCCGGGATCCCTTCCCCCTCGAATCGGTCCTCGCGACCGACCCTCTCACTGGCCGCGGCTGGACCCTCCAGGAACGGGAGCTCTCGCCGCGGATCGTTCACTACTCGTCCGACACGATAAGGTGGGAATGCAGCGAGCTCCGGGCGACGCTTGAGTTCCCCTGGGGCGACCACGGCGCGTTTGACGTGGGGAGGCTGTTCGACGGAGGCTCCAGCGCCCGTCCCACGACGTTCGGGGAACCGCACAACGACGGTTCGAAACCGCTCGACGAGGAAGCCCGGCTCGCGCTGTGCTGGTTCGAGCTCGTCCAGAGGTACACCCAGCGCTCCTTCACAAAGCAGGAAGACGTGCTGCCCGCCGTCGCGGGCATCGCCGCCACGACGCTGGCAAGGAAGAACAACGACGCGTACCTCGCGGGCCTGTGGAGGAAGCATCTGGGACATTGCCTCGTTTGGGCCTGCGCGTCCTACTTTGGGCAGGGATTCGCGCACCACAGCAGGCCGACGTCCAAGTACCTCGCCCCGAGCTGGTCCTGGGCCAGCGTCAAGGGGAAGGTCGAGTACCTCTCGTGGGTCAACGGGTACTGGCACTCGTTCAACCCCGACCCGGACCCAAAGTACACGCCCGAGCTGGTGGGGTACCGCCTTGAACCCGTGTCGAGCGACCTCTGCGGCGCGGTAAAAGAAGGAGGCTACATCAAGTTGAAGGGGCTGTTGAAGGCCGCCCTGGTGAAACATGATGCAGGAAATAGCGCAAGACCAGCGACAACAACAACAGCAGCAGCAGCGGCAGCAGTAGGAGGAGGAGGAGGAGGAGTTGGTGGTGGTGGTGGCAGGGAGCACGAGGACGAGTACAGGGTCGGTTACTCGGGCAAATTCAGCGTGCCCGAGAGGTTGGACCTCGTCTCGCCCGACAGGCAAGGCAAGCAGCTGACCAAGGTGGGCGAGATCAGGTACGACGTCCCTCTCTGCGAGGATTGCTGCGGCCCGGCTGCCAGTGTGCCGTTTCGGCCTTCCGTCTGGCTGCTGTGCTGCGTCAACACGGAACTGTCGGGCGGGCGCATGACGAGGACGGCGGCGATCGCTCTCGAGATGGTGGAACCCCCCACCGACGAGGCGAGGGAGCCCGCTGGTAGTAAAATGCCTTGGTTCCGAAGGGTCGGCGTTGCTTGGGGGATCGAGCCCGAGTTTTGGGAGTGGCAGACTTATCGAGATGTGTTGGCAATCATCTAACTGACGAGCAAAGGTTACAGTGAACGCGAAGGAACAGACAACTGAAAAAAAAAAAAAAAAAAAAAAAAAAAAAAAAATCTTCCAATTTTCATGTTTCAAATATTGCAGTTCCCTATACCAAGTAGGACTGAAAGGCATGAAGTGAGGGATGGGCTGACTTAATGGGTGGAAGGTGGAACGTCAGAGGGCCAAAGGTGTAAGCAAGGACAAATTAGAGCACTGATGGCTTCCTTTTTTCCAACACTCCTGCCCGAAGCTTGCAAATATGCCTGCTCTCAGACAAAAACAAACCTGCTGTCAGTTTCAAAGAATGTGTGTAATGGCATATCGGTAAGTCATCAAGTGTCAATCTTGACACCCTCCTTGCTGGCACAGTAGCCCTGTTTAACTCCTTTGCCGTGGCTGTCCTATTTTTTACCCAGGACGATACAGCCAATTTCTGTATGTCTATGGTACTTTTACATCAGGCACGGCCTGGTCCGTAGGTAGCCCATCGTTTAGATCACTTCAGGGCTGGTATTTTGCTTATTGATCATTGACCCCACACTTTTTTTTTTTTTTTTTGTGCAGCATCTTCTACTGGCCTGCCTCGGCGCTAAGTCATGGTCCCTGGTATGCACATGGGTAGATAACCAGACCAGGTGTTGGGGACCATAATACCAGTGCTTACAATTGAATTTGTGCACTTTGTGGGACAACTAGGTACTAGTAGGTAGCCACAGCGCAAAAAGAGGTGAGGACTCAAAGTATGTACATATTTGGGATGCGGTTGAGTTGACATTTCCGAAAAAATATGGTATCTTGATTAGCGTAACTTCTAGTTATCCTCCTCCTCTTCTTACTCCTCCTCCTCATCCGTTCCCTCGTCCTCCTCTTCTTCTTCTGGCCCGCGCTTCAGGTCGGCCTTCCACTTCCTGTACTTCCAGACCTTCTGCAGGCCCTTTACGTACGCCCGCTCCAGGATGCATCTCCTCCAAATCTCTTCTTTCTTGGTGCTCAAGATGCCGAGCTCGAGAGCCTCCCTGAGCATGCCGTCCCAGTCGCTAGGCATGAACGCCTCGTCCCGAGTCGTGCCTGGGTCCTCGGGAGGGTCTCCCCCAAAGATGGCTCGAAGGGCTCCGGCGGCTTGTTGGCACGCAAGGAGTTGCTGCACGGCATATCGCATCTCAAGAAAGCAGACGTCCGGTAGTGGGCGGTTCTCGGGGTCCGAGGTGCTCAGCTCGTAGACGTCGCCGTGCAAAACGTATCTGGCCCCCGAGCCGATCGAGTCCTCCATCTTTCGTCTGCGGTCTAACAAGTCGGTCTCCTTGCTGCTGCTACCTTGGCCGTTGTTACCAGTGAGACCGATCTCGGCATGCCGGTCGTCGAACCAGACGACCTGGAGATACACTTTGTGCTCCGGATCGGTTGGGTGCGGGATGGGGCGGAGGGCGAATTTGTGCCGATCCCAGAGCCGATGAGCGGTCGGCTGCAGCGGGAGAATGTTGCGTTCCTCATGCCCGGCGATCTCGAGCTGTTGGATGTCATCTAGCGGCCAGAGTAGCTGAAGCGTGCCCCAAAAATCAAGAGGGTCTCTCATAGATTTTGCAGCTTGGACGTCAATGATGTGCGCTGCGTCGACTGTCTCAGTACCGGTCAAGCAGCAGCAGTTCTGATACCAAGGTGGCACCCTCCGCTGGGCTGCCTTGTCCGCTCTGCCTTGGTCTGCCGCTTTGCCCTTAGTCGATGTCTCCTCACCTCCCTCAGCCTCTTCCTTCAAGAACATCGCATCCAAGGTTTTGACAGGTTTGTCTACCCAGATGCCGATGACGTTGGCAGCCTGAAAGAAGATGGACTTTAACAGAAGCTTGAAGTATTTATCGAGCGGCAGTGAACGCCTAGCGTTCGGCAAATTCAGATTGAAAAATCTCGAGGACGGATCGAGGGCCACGGCCCGTATCGCAGCCAGAATCTTGACTCTCTCTACGGTTGACATGGTTTGTTCGTCGTCGTCAAGTTCGTTGCTTTTGTTGGTTATCAGGGAGACAATTTCGCGTCGAATAAAGACGGCGAACTGCTCCTTGAGCTCTTCGTCTGTCGTGGGGAAACGTGATGCCGACGGCTGCGCGCCATGATCGAGGCTCGCATCATCGACGTTCCGCACGTCTGCAGGCCGGCGAGTGGGGGACGGATCGGAACCGTCACGGGGTAAGCCGGCAGGCCGAGAGGGCATCCAGCCGATCGGGCGATTAAAGACAAACTTTACCTCGATCGGCTGAGGCTCATACTCGGCGGTCTTTAAGCGTTTCGCTGTCATTATTTTCTGTGGGAGGGGAGTCTGTAAGGAATCAAGCAATAGTGACGGTCGTTAGTATTCCTGGATGTTATTACTGAGTTGCTCAAAAAAAAAAAAAAAAAAAAAAAAAAAAAAAAAAAAAAAAAAAAAAAAAAGCCGAGTCTTGTTTCAGGACATATGGAGTCCTGATTTGAGACTTTTGGCGTCGAGGAGAGTTTTTTTATCGGGGAAAAAAGTTTAGTTAGTAGAATCCAGGTAAGTTTGGACGG
Source organism: Cladorrhinum samala (assembly GCA_033576145.1). Classification (NCBI taxonomy): domain Eukaryota; kingdom Fungi; phylum Ascomycota; class Sordariomycetes; order Sordariales; family Podosporaceae; genus Cladorrhinum; species Cladorrhinum samala. The sequence goes on along the minus strand of MU865022.1, from coordinate 34,934 downwards.
GGAACACTTTATTTTGGCCCTAGTGGTATAGTGAGATTTGTCTGGCAGTTAGTTTATAATGGAAGGGACAGCAAGCGTGTGTTGATGACACGAACTACGTGTGCTGTAATTGGGCCATTCTAAGGGGTCCCTATTGCAAAGGATAAATCTGTGTTGTTTTCTCTGCTGCCATCATCAAGCGTGCGAATTTCAAGGCATTCATTTGTCTCCTTGGGGCGTAAAGGGCAACCATAAAAAATAAGATTAAAAAAAACCCCGCCCCCCCAACCAAAAAAAAAACGCCCTGCTTAAATTCTTTGCATTTGGCCAGCTTTCTTTCTTATCGTTGATTGGCTCGCAGCTTTCCACCTGCATTGCGTAAGTTAAGCCCAAGGCAGATTTATTTGCGGGTTAAAACTGCCAACCCACCCACTTCCCCAGCTTTAATTCTTAACCGCCAGTACTCCGTACTATCATCTACTTATCAACAGCACGAGAAACCCTTTAAGCCCACCCACAGCCGAATATCAAACAAACTCAATATCAATCTCTGCAGCAATAATGGCCAGCCCTAGGATAGCTGAGCGCGGGGACGTCCCGTTGGAAACCCCCCTCCCCACGCATGGCTACCCATCTCTTGCCGCCTTCATGGCGAGCGACCGAGACAGGGCAGCACCGTTCATCTTTAAGCGCTTTGGAAGATTGTCAGCAAGAAACCTTTTGCACCTGGAAAGCGAGCTGGCCGAACTTGAGTGCAGACTGGACGCTCTGGACGAGCAGGACAAACGCGACCCGGACTCGAGGGAGGAGAGCCTGCAGTGCGCCAGGAGCTGGCAGAAATTCAAGCAGAGGTGCCAGAGAGAGCCGGAGAGGATGGAATTGATTCGGGATATCAGGAGCACAATGCGGGAATACAGTAAGATCAAAACCGTCATTCACCTGGTTGTGACTTTTTCCTTTTCCTACCTATTTTGGCGCATATCTATGTAATTTTTAGAGCCCGACTACCTACCTCAATGACGAGCGTAGGGGTAGAGCGGTGGTGAGCTTGAGGTGAGTCGAGCCTGGTTTTTGGGCTAACCATGTTTGGGTGATATAAAAAATGTTTTAGCCAGATCCTACCTCAATAGTCTCGAGCCACGAATGTCGACGAATCTCTTCCACTTTCGTCTTAGGCTAAAGAGTACGGGGACACAAAAGCGAAACTGTTATGAAATTGCAAGTATCTCTATTTTTTATTTTTTTTACCTATTTATCAGTGTATAGCATACACGTATACTATGCCTAGGTATACGACCAAACATTTATAGTAAACTGTACCGCTAAAATGACTATTATATTTATAAATAGTAGAGTTGTGAGAGTGGCTTATGGACTGTGTGTGAGAGCAGACATTTATGTGCGCCCATAATTATAAAACCGCATTTAGAACGGAAACGGGGCGAAATTAACCAGAGGGCCGGGGTCAGTAAATTTTATCGCCATTTTTTCTTATAGACTTCCGTAGTATTTTCTCATGACGAAGCCGCGTTAAGCCTATTGTGGCGAAATATCCAAATTCGTTAACCTTGGGGACCAATTACCAGATCCTACCCAGTGAGCCGAGCCTGATTTTGCGGCTAACCATGTTTGGACGAGATACAAAAAGTTGTCGTAAAAACCTACCCAAGTAGTCGGTCCCTAACTTTTTTTATCTCGTCCAAACATGGTTAGCCTCCGGTGGAGGTATAGGTTGTGAGGAACATGAATCGCGCCATCCTTTTTAACGTTCCGGGGACTGACAGATAGGTGCCCGGCTTGGGCCATGCGGATGATGGAAAAGAAGAACTATTGGCACACGAGAGCATACTCGCCTCCTCGCCACGCCCAGACTCAACAACTCTCAGAACTTTCCGACACAAGTTCCTCAACAGCCATGACTCCCCCGTGAATCACGAGACAAGTCTTCCAGCCCTCGGCGGCCCGAGTTCAGCGCTGTACGACGACGAGAATGACCTTTTGGTACTGCAAAAACTTGCAGAGCAGCCGGATCGCTTGACCGCGTTTGTACGAGATCATTTCGGCTACCTGTTCGGCGACAGCAAAAACACCGCCGCTGCACGGCAGCTTGAAGAAGGCCGGGGCGGGGTCGGAACTTACTGTGCATCCGATGCCCGGATCTCAAACTTTGTCGACTACCTGAGCACCTTTCTGGCGGCCGTCCTCCTCGTCGGAGCCATTGCAGTGCTGTACAAGGTCCGGTCGCCAGAGTTGAAGCTGGGCCTCATCGGGTTGTTTACCGCCATCTTCGCCGCCAGCGTGGGGATTCTCACCAACGCAAGACGCGCCGAGGTCTTTGGGGCAACTGCAGCGTAAGTCTTCAACAGATGCTTATCATCAAATAAACACTCAAGTCTCAGCCACCACTACCTTCTCATCGCCTTGTTTGTTAACACGTGGAGTTACAGGTACGCCGCCGTCCTGGTTGTGTTTGTGAGCGGAAATTTGGGGGAAGGACAATGACTTCAAGGAAAACATTTTAGTCGGGATAAGGAGACCAAAAAAAAAAAAAAAAAAAAAAAAAGGAGAAATCATGATATTATTCAAACAATTAAAAAAGAAAGCCAGTCTCTGCATGCATTTTTAATCCAGATGTCGAGAGAAAGAAAGTCTTGTTGTGGTTCTCCATGGACAAAGATAGGAAGAAGCCAAAAAAAGAAAAACAAAACAATGACCCCGACCCGATTTGAACGGATAACCTTTCGATCTGGAGTCGAACGCGCTACCGTTGCGCCACGAGGCCGTCTTGACTTGTTGTGTAAGAGCGATGAGTTCAGTTTTTATAAAACTAGCTTATATTTTTGTACCATGGTGAGTATCAGGATGAGGTTATGTATACTTGCCGGACAGACAGTCCTTTGATTAACCGCGGCTACACGAATACTTTGGCAAAGTTAACTGTTGTAGTTGTTGCTATACCAGAGGGCTTGCCTCTCGCAGTCACTCTCGCTCTCGCCCTTGCAAACTACCAGGATGATTGCGGGACAATTTGAACCTCGTGCGTGTTCTCAAGGCTTGCGAAACCATGGGTAGCGCTGTGCAGTGTCGGGTACTGCAACCGCTACTGACACCACGGACCCCATCGCGGTAACAGTCGGGAGCTAGGTACGTGGGAGTCAACTTTTGGATTGGCTTTACTGAGCTCACAAAGAGCCAGCAGAAGCAACGCTATGATTGGTTGTACTTAGCATTTCCTATTTAGTGGTAAGAGCCTGGGCTCTTTGGGGTTGGATTTATTATGGCAGTTGATCAGGTACTCTGGCATTCGTTGCTGTGGCATTGATCATGGCGCAACCTCGTGTTATTATGAACTACTCTTGTGATGACCCTTTCTACCTAATATCTGCCCTTTGTGGCCTTGTGTGGCATCCCTTACGGCATTGGGACCCTTGTGGGGTGTTTAGGTTGTTACGGTAGACTTGACTGCTGCAATTGAGACCGCTAAATGGAAGGGTTAGCTATGATCTGCACGGTTGGGGCGCCGAGGTCCAACAATGGGATCTTCATGGCCCCCAGTGGTTTTATTTTAGCAGCCAATGGGCTCCATACTCGCGAAAGAATATAGTTTCTAATCACGAATAAGCTCATCAACGCGCCTCGGCATGGCAAGCGTTGTAGATTCCTGGCAACTCCGCCTTGTCTCGATGATGCTCCTCGAACATGACGCCAATGTCTAATGCAACCTCCAGTGTGTCGAACGCCCAGTATTCCTCGTTCAGTCGCTCAAATCCCGCTTCCGGAGAGAGGAACTCCCCAGTGTGCGGGTGAGCCCAGCCGCTCACCGCGACTATAGGAGGAAAAGCACCTCCGCGGAAGAGGACTGCGGCGGTTTTTGCTTGCGTGTAGATGCTGACCTGACGCCCTGAGTTGGGAGGAGGAGCGAGATGGTTCCGGGCCAGCTGATTGTGATTTGTAGAAGTGCGCGTCCTGGAGACCGCGAAAGGGAGACAGCATCGCTGCTGAAGGACTGAAGGATCCGGCGCCAGGCTATGTCCAAGCAAAGCCCGGATGAATAACCGATGCCCCGGAGATCACGGAGAGCGCAACCTAATTGGCTGCTTGGGGACTTGCGGGTCCTTCCATCTTTGGCCCAATGGATGAGGCCGGCTCTCGGCGCCTCAGGGACCGGAAAAACATGCGGCTGGACGCAGGTCGGACCTAAACTCCGAACCATGGTAGCTTTGGACGACGGCGCCGATGACGAAAATCCACGTCACCTGTCCTAAGAAGACATATCGCGTCCTCGTATATCGTGCTCCTTGGTGGTCTGCGTCGCAAAGCAGCTGTCTCACCGAGACCCAATCACTCTGGGGTCGCTACGGAGCTGAGCTCTGCGGGCGGCGATGTCTCCATACACCAATTCTCGACCAATCAAGCTCACATCATCAATCATCAAGGGAAGAGGATCCTTTCAGGGATACTCGTGACAGCGATATTGGCTTAGTCACTTAGCCATGACTTTGGGACAGTAGCAACTGAAGAGATAGAATCGATTGTCCAGTTTTTCAATGCGCTTTTGGGCTGGTCATCAGCTGTCTGTGATGGCGTTGACATCACTGAAGCGGTGGTCACCAACCAAGCAAACACATTGGGGTTAGGGGTCAGGGTTATAACAACACATTAATATATGACTTTATTCGATGATTGCTCATTTGCCCGCTCCTGGTGCCCCATGTCAATAAACAAAGTCCAGCGACGACATCTGGGTCTTCGCCCCATCAGCCAACCAAGCGGCAACTTATGTCGGGTCTCGATGAAAGCAATTGAAACCGAGGTGGGAGTGAGCTAGCAGTGCTAGAGCTACTCCGACACCGACTTTTTATTTCGCCTTGTTTGAATAACCCTATCGTGCATCCGGATGCTTGCAGCACCTTCCAGTTCGCAGCGATCTGGGCAGTGCAAGGACCGCCAGTGAACGGGTTCGAGGATCTCCAAATCCTCGAGTTCATCTCGTCCTCTTGTGAAGTTGTGAGCAAACCGCCGCTGGCTAAACCAAGTAGTTACTTCCACAAAATGTGCCAATGGTAGTAGCCGTTGCCGTGGTCTCTTGCCGCTATCATCCTTCAAAAATGGTCCAGCAGCAATGGCAGGCCCCTCTGCATCCAGGCTGATCTTGCAGGCCTTCCTGTCACAGACCACCACTGGAAAAACCTCGCATCTAGACCGGCGTCGCCGCTACCCTGTTCGCCCTCTCGTCCACGACTGTCGGTACATGTAGTGTCGTGGTGGAAACCGAGCGACCTCAGCGTTGTGAACTGAATTCTATGCTGTCTCACTTTGGTCGGTTGCGTCCTGTCCAGAATTTGCTTCCTCATAATTGGCGTATTTGGCAAGCCCGTAGCATCCAGTAGCAAGCAGCGAGCCTAGGAGTGGCCCGAGCCAGTAAATCCAGTGATATCCTGGGAATGATCTTGCAGCAACAGCGCAGCCGAGACTCCGGGCCGGGTTCAGTGATGCGCCAGTGTAAGCGGTTCCTTGTAGCATTTTATGGTCAGCAAGCGGTGATATACGCGACACTCTAAAGTAGGTGGGACAGCTTACCGGCAATCATGGCTGCAAACAGAGCCAGCCCGATGCCGATAGGCGCAATGAAGGTATCCTGAGATTTTTCGGCCGCCAGCATAAGCACCACGAAGACGAGCAGGGACGTAAAGAACATCTCCATAAATAATCCCTGCGGGATGGACGCGCCGCCCCCCAATACCGAATTCGCCGCGGCGATGTCAACGGGAAACATGGCAGAGACGACACCACCCGCGCAGAGAGAGGCCAGCAGCTGTACGGGGACGAAAATGGCGCCTCGTAGCCAAGGTAGCTGGCGGGATAGGCACAACCCCAGCGTGACCTTCTCGTCCGTGCAGAAGGGATATCAGCATTCAATCGACGGTTTTTCAGTCTTCAGGCTGTCAAGGGAACCAAAAGGGTAGAGACGAACCGCCGGATTGAACAAGCCGCCGCTTATGCGGTAAAACGCCCATACGGTGATCAACAAGGAAAAGCTGTAAGCCAGGGATATGAAAATCACGGTCTCGCTGCTTATGCCGCCAATAGGAGCGTCGGTGGGCGCGCGGCTCACGGCCATCAGATTGCCAGCGTAGCCAAAGTAAAGAAAAAGAAATGTTCCAACAAATTCGCCGCCTGCGGCGACGAGATGAGCCTCGAGGGGGCTCAGAGGGCGATGTTGCCGTCCTCCCCTCAAGTGAGTCTGTTTTACCTCTTCGCCCAGAGGCGCCATAGTGACTTGAGCAATCGCTGATGTCGGTCCTGCGTCGTAGGCGGCAGAGTATAACGCTTGTTATGGTCGGGGCGCACCGTCTCTTTTAAAGCAAAAGATGAATGACGTCTCTAACTTAGGTAGTATTTGCCGTGCTCCAGAACGTTGGATTACCGGAGCATGTGCTCCTAGATTGACGACAATGACTGGGCAAGACCTATCAGCACCCCATTGTTGATGTCAGCGGCGTCCGGCAAGAACCGTCGTGTGTGGACCGAGACGGCAAGCCTATCATCAACGTCTTTTGGGATCGCCGGCATCGATGAAGCACTGCTTGCCGATAGGGGTTGTGCTCGTCTAGGTCTTTTAAAGCAGTCTCATTAACCCACAATGCGTCTTATTTGCCGCGTCTGTGTTTTTTTATGCTGCTGCCTGGTTGCCTAAGGTAGTTGTGGTGTAGTTGTGGTGTAATCGAATATATCTGTGGTAAGGTGGCAGAAAGTGGCCCGCTCGCTTATCACCAGTAAATTAGCGGTAATTTAGTGTCGACTGAGGGTACCGAAGACAGATGCTAACGTACGTACATTATGCTATGTCATAATTGATCATTGCGAATCTGATCGCATGCGATAGCTACCTACTGTAGTGTAACTGTGGCGGTACTTATTTGAGTTCAGCTGTGACGCCATTCGACGCACCTGGCGCATTTCTCAGCGCGGTCATGTCCTGTGGAAAAGCAAATCTCGTGACATAAACAACCGGTTTTCATCGCTAGCTTTTGTTGTCCGCAAGACACTTGATGTTGGACACGGTGCACGGGAGGTAGGCCGTGGTAGATCGGCCGTTACGAGAATACGCATACCAGGATGGATCTGGATGGCGAGGAGGGTCTTGGAGAGAAATGGGTACGGGTCGTGTTGGTTAGGAGGCCGTTGGTGAATTATGGGGATGCTAGAGGGGGTGGATGGATACGTCTAGCGCTGCTGTCGAACCTTGGCTGGCTGTTTGGAGGTGACCAGGATAACAATTTTTTGTCATTTGCCATTCTAGACCTGATGCATTAATAATACCAAAATAGAGGCAATTTAACTTTATTTTCGATTTTTGTCCAAAAAGGGCAAAGAACCAAATTTCTTATGGCAGAGTCATTGATTTGACTCGATAATTTGACTCCCGGAACAGCGTCCCAAGTCTCTTCAACCCAGGTCGCAGAACCAACGCTCCGTGCGCCTTGACTGTTTCCCACACGTTTTAGTTCATCACACATGTAGTTACGCCCACCCTCTGTTCGGATATTTGGGTAATCAATCATATAATCTATACCGTGACCTCCCCCTGGACATTCATCATTTGCTTCCCAACGGCAACCACAACCTCCTCCCTCTCCAACCCGGCCGGCTTAATCGCAGCCACAGCCATGTGGCTTCTGTCAGTCAAGTGATGCCCATCGTCGATAAACGGGTTCGGATCCGTCAGCTGGTCCAGATTCCCCAGCGTATGGTTCACGCCGCGATGCGAAGCTTCGTCAGCCTATAATCACATCATCAGCCACTGCCAATTCCTGAGGAGGAGTTATCACCATTTGGAATCTCATACGAGATACAGTCCAAAAAAAAAAAAAAAAAAAAAAAAAAAAAAAAAAAAAAAAACACCCAAAAAAAAAAAAAAAAAAAAAAAAAAAAAAAAAAAAAAAAAAAAAAAACACTGAAAGTTTGGGCTATCGCCGTTCGAACCGACACCCAGGAGAATATGACGCCGATTTCTCACGAAGCAGTTTCTAGATTCACCGCTGTTTCGACGTACAATCTCGGTACATGCTGTACCACAGCCACGCAAGGCCATTACTATGAGGGTTTCCATCCTCGGTAACAGATCAAGCATGAGGAATATTTCGACTTGCCACTGCGCTGACCGGTATCTGACACACAGCACATCTCATTATAAGCTTGAAAACGGTGGATACAGACTTTCGCAGAGGCAACAAGATTGTTCAGATCAACTCATCGGTTTCTACCGTGACCGTGGGATTTTGTCGTTAGTATCTAACTTCTAGAAAGTCATGAAAGGACACGATCAAGAGTGCAGTGTTTATTTTTGTCTACGAATAGACATGTTTATTCGGCCATTCCTGGTGGGAAAGACGAGTCGTCAACCAAAGTTGGGAGCAATACATTCAAAGCTTATGCGCGTGCGTATCCGTAGTCATTCTCCCCGTATGGGAACGCCGACTAACCAGTCACGGTTGGCTGGTAGAGAAGACGGATGGAAAACAGGTTGAGAGTCACTAGCATGTTTCTGCCGGCATTGCCGTAAGCCCTCCTGCTGACACTCCGCATGGCCGAGACGAAATCATATACATAGAATGGGGGAGGGAGAAGAATTCGTTAATCAACCAAGCATCCCACCCGCGCCCTTGGAGCTTAGATAGATGCATGGTCCTCCATTTTTGCTTTACGAAACACCATCCGGAGAAATTCTTGGCTTCTAATCGATTACTGAACCAAAAATTTTGATCGACCAAGTGAAGTTCCGTCTTGCAGAACGAGCTTGATCTAGATCGTGAGCGGGGAGGGGGGGGGGGGCGCGGCCTCGGTTTCCTCGTTAATGAATGGGGGAGTATTGGCCCTGAGACCAGGGCGTCCCTTGACAGTTGTTTGTGCAACATCTAATTTAGGTATGTGTTGCTGAGTTAATCGCAGCTTACATCGGCCCCCCCTCCCCACAGCGAAGCCACCATTCACCCCTCGGCAATCCAGGCGGAACACCCGTCATCACAATACCTCCTATCCACAGGGGATGGGGATGTGTGTTACAGAATGTTACTTCCTACGTATTCAAAGGCGGGAACCTATGACGGAATTAAGCACGGCTATAACCCTTGAGGGGGGGCAAGCTCATGGAGATATCAAATAGACAGGCTTCCCCACGGCAGTGCCATCGAAGGCGAGAGGGGCTGGGGAAGAAGCTACCTTGCAGAAAACTGGTCATCCCCACCGAGGAGCTTGCATCGCCTTTTCGATTTACTAACCAGTATACGGACAAGTATATTCGAACATGACGGAGACCCTGAAGCGAACGTTTCACGGTGAGTTTGTTTATGTTTTTGCTTTCCCCCCCTGCCAAGACATCCATCCGATGTCAGCAGCCATATGCTCCCCGCTGCTCCCGTGTATAACCAACATCTAATGGTTACGATGCAGGATGCTTGACATGTCGTAAGAGAAAGGTCCGATGTCTTGGCGGCAATCCATGCCAAAATTGCAGTCGCATGAACATCACCTGCCATAGCTCTTTCGAGACCAATCTCAGAATACGTGTGTCAACACCCAGTGGTCAGAGGGTTGTCGACACCAAGCCAGAACCCATCAGGGGGTTGCGCCGTGTGCCACCACAACGCCAGCAACAGTATCGGCAGCACCAACCACCGCCACCGTTAACAACCACCGCGGCGTCATCCTCTCCACCGGTTGACGACGCCAGCGACGACATCTTCATCGCCAACTTTGATCAACAACGCTTTGCCCAATACTCACTTCCTCCACCGTCACCCGGCTTTATCGCCACCTCGTTTCCGGATGTTCACGCATTCAGCACTGCCGTCTCCCAAGGCATGACGGTAGCCCATTGTCCGGACTTCGATCACCACTACTCCACCCACTTTACCAGCCCAACAACAACAGCAGCATCGGCGGCAACAGCAGCAACAGCATGGCCCGACACCGGCTTCGATCAATTTTCGTATCTCGATTCGGCACTTAACCATCGCATCACCTATCACGAGCGCATAAATCTTCATCAACAGTCATCCACAGCTACCATGACAGCACCACCATCATTGCCATCACAGCATCAACAACCACACATGGCATTCAATGTCTGGATGCCAGAGACAGCCTCATCACCCAACGTCGTGGCCACCAGCTTCATATCGGAACCTGCCGACAGGCCGGTACATCGCCACGTCCAACAAGACGGACCAAAAGAATGGGTTCCGAAACGGAGAAGAAGGAATAAGAAGGGCGGCGCAACACCGCCTTCTTCGTCAAAGCAGACCCGAAGGAATGAGGCGGTATCGACGCGACTGTCAAGTGAGGGAGGGGAGGATGTGGTGATAGGCCTTGATCGTTTCCATAATTATCATCATAATGCGCAAGAGTAATATAGGGGTGATGAGTGGTACGGAAGCGCGACGGGTGGTATGTAGTAAGGCTTGCGAGGCGTGCCTAGGTAGAAAGATATTTGGGACTGGATTGGGGAGGGGGGGGACTAAGGAAGGGTTTGATTATCTGTTTTCGCTTTTTAAGTTTGGGAAAAGGGCATGACGGAAAGGCTTTTGCATTTAAATAAATGGGTTTGGGGAATGACTTGGGAACATGGGATTGGGATAATGGAAAGGGGATCTGGATTCTGGAACTGAGGGAATTATCACCTATATAAACATGTGGTGTATGATTGATAATTCATCTAAGAACGAATAACAACCAGAATGCCAGCCCAGGGTATTGAGTGAAAGGTACAGAATGATTCGTCACTGAAATTTACAATCCAACTTTACACCGAAATGCGAGTAACCGAATGAGTCAGAGCCAAAAATGGTTGAATCGTTATAACCGAACGGTATTCCAAAGAACCCCTGGGGAAAGATCTGAGGGTCTCATGTTTTGGGACGGGAAAACCCCACCTTCCCCTCCACCCCGCCGAAATAATAATTCTGCCCCGCCATACCTAGCATACCGTTTTGCCTGTTGCGACAACACCTTTCAACACCATTTCCCCTTCGTCGTTGTCCATTGTTTGCTGTGCTGTCTTCTTGGCGCCTCTCTCTCCCCAGAATCAAACCTACTGAAAGTAGCATATAAACGGTCGCCTGCACAAGCACCAGCTAGCAAGATGCTCGACATCAACGACTTCAGTATGCACACCACCATTTTCCACTTATATATGCGCCTCTCTCTCTTCACGTCTCCCTGGAGGCTTGGCACTTCCAATCGATCCCTTGCAAAACCCAGATGCAGCTGACATAGACGAAAACAGTTGCCGAGCGTGGCGGCGACCCGGAGAAGATCAGGGAGAGCCAACGGAGGCGCCATGCCCCCGTCGAGGTGGTCGACGAGGTGATCGCCATGTTCAATGACCATCGCACGAGTGAGTCAACAGTCGCATACCACTCTACCATGCTCCCGCCCCAAGATGTACGCAATGCTGACCACAGCCGGCAATGATAATAAAAAAACAGCTGCATACTCTGCCACCCAGCTCAACGCCCAGATCAACGCCGTCCAGAAGCAAATCGGTCCCAAGAAGAAGGCAAAGGAGGATGTCACCGATCTCTTGCAGCAAAAAGGTGTGGGGGAGCAACCTATATAAACTAGCTCCGTCGCAAAGCAGAAAGGAGGGTGTGGCTGACAATGGAATCTTGCGTGCGTAGCCGATCTCGAGAAGCAAAAGAAGGACCTCCTCGCCTTGGCGGCCGAGAAGGAGGTTCTCCTCAAGGTCAAGGTCAAGACGATCGGCAACATCGTCCACGATTCAGTTCCCATTTCGAACAACGAGGACAACAATAGGGTCGAGCGCGAGTGGGCCCCCGAAGGCGTCAAGTTTGAAAAGCGGGATGTTCTTTCTCGTAAGGCGGATATGATCCATCTATACAGGAGTTTATTTTGGTTTGTGGAAGGCTGATCAATGATGGATGGCAGATCATGAGGTTCTCAACAAGTTGGACGGCTACGACCCAGAAAGAGGTGTCAAGGTTGTGGGCCACCGCGGGTACTTCTTGAAGCGCTGGGGCGTGTTTCTCAACCAGTAAGGATACTCTATTGGGGGGGGGGGGTGGCTGTTGAATGATTTATTACGGTTTTGCTGACATTTCCGGAACCACCCAGGGCTATCATTAACTATGGTCTTGAGTTCCTTCACAACAAGGAGTACACTGCTCTCGCAACCCCTCAGCTCATGCTTAAGGAACAGATGGCCAAGACCGCTCAGCTTTCGCAGTTCGATGAAGAGCTTTACAAGGTGACTGGTGACCAGGCCGACAAGTATCTCATCGCTGTAAGAGAAAAATCCAACCCAATAGTATCATCAGTATTTCTAACATGTGTCAGACCTCCGAGCAACCTATCAGCGCTTTCCACAGCGACGAGTGGCTCCAGCCCAAGGACCTTCCGCTCAAATATGCTGGTTACTCAACGTGCTTCCGCAAGGAAGCCGGTGCTGTAAGTTAGGCAGAAGTCCTTGTGTTGCTGTATCGCTAAACTAACAATGCAACAGCATGGCAGAGATGTTTGGGGTATCTTCCGTGTTCACGAGTTTACCAAAGTTGAGCAGTTCTGCATCACAGACCCCGAAAAGTAAGGATTTCCGCGGCTTTTTGGACTCGCCATGGCACAAGCTGATATGACGGAATAGGTCTTGGGAGATGTTCGACTCAATGATCTCCACCTCGGAGGAGTTTTACAAGTCTCTTGGAATCCCTTACCGGGTTGTTGCCATCGTTTCTGGTGCCCTCAGTATGTGCACACTTTCTCAATTAACGCGTGCGGCAAAAGCTAACTCAACTTTTCAGACAATGCTGCTGCCAAGAAGCTCGATCTTGAGGCTTGGTTCCCTGTAAGTGATGCTCTGAAGACACTAGGAAGTACATCATAACTAACTGTATATTAGCACCAAGGAGAGTTCAAGGAGCTTGTCAGCTGCTCGTAAGTTTTCCAAAGACTTTAGTTCATAGGTCGGCAATAACACTAACTGATTATAACTTTAGAAACTGCACTGACTACCAGAGCCGTGACCTCGAAATCCGGTTCGGCATCAAGAAGCAAACGGACATCAAAAAGACCTACGTCCACTGCCTCAACTCCACCCTCACCGCCACCACCAGAACGATTTGCGCCATCCTCGAGAACTTCCAGACAGAGGACGGTGTCAACATCCCCGAGCCTCTGCGCAAGTATCTTCCCGGCGCCCCTGCGTTCATCCCTTTTCCTGTGAAGGAGGCCCCCAAGGAGAAGGAAGGCACTAAGAAGGAGATCCCTATCCGGTAATAAAAAAAATATAAGTGGAGTTAGGGGTTAAAGGTATGGTGGGAAGGAGGTCAGTGGTAGTACTGGTAGTTGTGTCTTGATCATTTCCAATTCCCTAAAGAGTTGAAGTCTTTTATAGTCACTGTCAGCAAAAAAACTAGCAAATGTTAGAAACGGGTATAACTTTTGATCGGTTCAGAATAAATTTTGAGACTTGTGGTGTGTTGCGCTAAAGTCGTAAGTGTGTTGACCAGCTTTCATTTTATTCTTCAAATGTCAAAAAAAAAAAAAAAAAAAAAAAAAATTAAGAATTTTTTGCAAATGATATTTGCTGTTGAATTACTCGTAACTGCTTCCCGTCCGATCTCACAATCTTATGGTTTTCCTTTTTTTCATGTCACATACACACAGCAATTATCAAAGGAAATCAATCCCCATTTGAATAGATCGCAGAATTAACCATCATGATATCTTGAGACAACAACAAGGGACGAAACAAATGTCAACATCATCGTCACCATCGCGATACATAGCTGGATTTTGCTGTTCTTTTTGTAACAAATCAAACCAAAACCTGATGAGTCTGGTATTAAGAGATGAAAAATAAAGAGAAAATAAAGCCGCTGCCCCGATCTACCCTCCCCCACACCCCCTACCCTTTCTCTCCAAAAAACAAAAACAGAAATAAAAATAAACAATAAACAAGCAAATCCCAAAAAACAACAACCACTGATTTGAACATGAAAACCTCGACGAATTCAAGCAAAAACCACTCAGCCGCTTCCTTACTTTATAAATCCCTTCGGCTCAAACTGTTTGTGTCCCCTGAACTAACTAACCAAGAAAAAAAAAAAAAAAAAAAAAAAAAAAAAAAAAAAAAAAAAAAACAAAAAAGGCGGGAGTTTGGACCCAACCAAAAAAAATTGATGTTTTTTGGAAAACCCCGCAAACAAAAAAACACCAAATAGAATTATAAAGAAAAAACACGGG